>JARFOD010161694.1:0-11951 GCA_031763545.1 Mopalia muscosa | reverse complement strand
GGATGGATGGATGGATGGATGGATGGATGGTTGGATGGATGGATGGATGGATGGATGGATGGATGGATGGATGGATGGATGGATGGTTGGTTGGTTGGCTGTTTGGTTGGCTGGTTGATTGGTTGGCTGGTTGGTTGGCTGGATGGCTGGGTTGACTGGCTGGCTGGACGGTTGGTTGGTTGGTTGGTTGGTTGGTTGGTTGGTTGGTTGGTTGGGTTGGGTGGTTGGTTGGTTGGTTGGCTGTTTGGTGGGCTGGTTGGTTGGTTGGCTGGCTGGTTGACTGCTGGGACTTAACCAGATTTAGACTGAGGATTTTAACTGGACCATATTAAAAATTTATTTTAAATTTATGTGTGACATTTTCCATTAGCACTGTTTCGGGAAGTCTATCCAACATCCTCAGTAGCCCCCTATCGACGGACAAGGGAGATAATGAATTACCAATGACTGTCGGGCTGGCTTAAGACGTTAGAGCCTCTAGTTTCCAGGTAGACCAATTTATCTTACAGGACGTATCGACAATCCGTCAGCAGAGACACGTGGTATTCCAGGTCAAAATGTTCCCCAGCCTTCGAAATAAATTGTCGTATATGTCCAACAGGAATCCGTTAGGTTGTCGGCTTATTATAGAAAATGCATAATGACAACATAAAGACAATACATTGTAGGTAATGACACTCTTACAAATTGACTCTACTTTTACGTCTTTGTTATAATGTCTTTGAGTCTTTACGGTAGATGTTAAGCAATAAAACTCACAATTTTTTACAAAGTTTACTCATTTGATGGCTGCTTTACGTTTAAACTATCGATGGACAGTAATGAAACTCACAACTTTAGAACATAACCCCTCAAGATTAATGTAATTATTTACGCGTTGGTGGTTCGTTTAAAAAAGCAAATTTTGAAAACTCAAGAAAACCAACTTCAATATGTCAGAATTCACGAATAATTCTCCCGCGACCGTTTAGAAATTAGAAATTGTGAATACACACTGGACACATTGGAGGTTTCGCTCATATCCTGGTGCTAGACATCACAGTTTCAAACACGTACGGGTGATCCCCATCGATGTTTCACTCATGTCCAAATGTATTCATTTAACGTGGTACTCAAAGTTAGTTCAGTTATATTACGACGGATTGTCTTCTCAGTTTATCCCAATTTACCACCGTGCGAAACCGGAAGAAAACCTCATACAAACGGCCCCCGAGATTGCCGGAAC
Source organism: Mopalia muscosa (assembly GCA_031763545.1). Taxonomy (NCBI): domain Eukaryota; kingdom Metazoa; phylum Mollusca; class Polyplacophora; order Chitonida; family Mopaliidae; genus Mopalia; species Mopalia muscosa. Next base: position 10,726 of record JARFOD010161694.1, on the reverse strand, counting down.
CACCTCTAGTGACGCCCTAGTTCATGTTCCTGAGGTCGCGAGACTAGTCGAATCTGTAAGCAGTACATCACGGGAGGATCAGTAAGCCGACGTGCTAAGCACTGAACTACGACTGCGGGCATTGACAATTAAGACACGTAGTCAGTAACTTCCTTATTCGTATAAGTCCATTTCGTAATTGGTCTTCCATGAATCCACGTATACAAACCCAACAGTAGGCTTACTGAATCAAAATATGGAATATAAGAATTTTGTCTCTGCGACATAGTTGTTGCTACCTCTATAGTAGACCTACAATGAATCTACGTCAGAACTGTTTTATTCAAGACAAATGACGTGAAGTCGCTCGGCAGCGGAGATTACAAAATCATTTCCGCCAAGGGGGAACAACATGCATGATGACTCAATAATTTTGAAATCTGGGAGACTGAAGAAGCAGGTCTACTGAGTTCCGTTTTCAACACATTAAGACGTTAAGGGAAAATCTCACAACGTGTTTGGATTTTACGTTACAGATAATTTGACGTCGATCAGCAGAAGTATTATCCCTGAGTTCTCAATATGATCGATAATCTGATCTTTTATCTTGTCATGCCCATATTTTATGTTATTTCACTAAAATGACTGCGCACCGTTCCGATGGATGAAGAAAGCAACAGTCGACTTGACCAGACACCATGTAGAAAAACTACAAAATAAAGTGCACTAAAAAGTTTATATTTATACTGCAAACCTCCAACCTCGAGGCCTAGTGGTAAGCGGGTCTGATTGGTAATCCCCTTGATTGATAAACCGTCCACGGGTTCGAGTCCGCCTCTCGAAAATTAGTCACTCAATGTGGCTCCGGTAATCGTGAGGGTAGTTTATGCAAGGTTTCCTCATGGTTTTCCACCCCATTTAAGCAAGGAACAGTTTGAAGTGGATAATGCGTCGTCATATAAGTGATATACCCTCGAGTAAGGCGTTAAACCCTAATCAAATTCACCCATATCATCCTTTTTTAAATTTCCGATAGCTCTGAGTGAAAAAGGGCAAGTTAGGTGCATGATTGGCTTTTCACACACTTTCTCGCGTTACCGTATTTGCCATGTACAAGAAGCCAGCCAACATGTTATCTTTAAAGTCACATGGTATTTTACCTAGAATAAATAATAAAGTCAATAGTTCGGATTAATGATCAGGACACAGGTAGCTTCCATCAACAATTAACATTTAAAATGCAATTAGCTCAACCAAAGTGCAAGAAAGTTCTACCTTAGTTAGTGAAGTTGTTTATCTTTCGTGATATCCATGTCTAAACATCCTCGGCCATTTCCGTATCAAATAATTTCGGATGCGAAGTGGGTCATTGTGGGAAAGGGGACCAGACTACACATGACTGAGTAATCCACGTTTTTATGGTTTACGTTTAAAGGCTATTCTTGTGTTGATCTGATGACGTCATTGGAGCTACATCATTATTTAAACGCTTACAGCGGAGGGAATTTGAATTGTTTGCAACAAGTCATACATAAAAAAGGAACAGTTTTTTGATTCAATGCAATTTTACAGGAGAAACGGGCTTGTTTGATGTGGGTTTTTTTAATACAAATCCGCAGAGTACTTTGGTTGATTTCCACGCATGCGCACAAAACATCCGGCGGTTAACATTATACGTCTTCGTGTAATATTATTGCTTCCATTCATTCAGAGATAACTGTACCGGTACGGAAAGTGTCTAAAAATGTACCGACATGTCGTGATATTGTGATAATAAGCTTCGCATAAATATTCCTTCTCTAGTTTTCCTAAATCGTTTTTGTCAAATGTGATGTACAGTTAATCAGAATATGAAAATGCCAAATTAATGGAGTGTTTTTATCTTGAAAGTACAACTATTTTTGTTGAACTTGGCTTTTGTCCAATGTTTTCAAATGACCATTGCTGCTTCATCTTGTGAAAAAACCCCTGCGTCATCTGGTGTAATGCCGAAGAACACTGCCAGACTTCCGGCAGTAGACCTACCAATATAAAAGCACCTGTTAATTTTTATTAATGAAGTTCACTAGCATATTCGTCATGTAGAAAGAAAGGTGAACTCTTAATTCTGTGTTAGGGTTACTACTAAACGTAACCTTAAAACTAACTGTAAACCCTAAACAGTTCACACCAGTCGGAATATAAAACGTGGATATTTAATTCTGGGTTAGGGCTATTACCAAACTTAACCGTAAAACTAACCCTAAACCTAACACTATATCTAACCATAACACTTAAACTACCTCTAAATCTAGCCCAAAACCTAACCCAAAACCTTACCTTATATTACCCTAAACTGTACAATACACATTTACGCCATCAGTAACACGACGGACGTACCGGGTCATTCCAGTCCGAATTAGTCCATCTTCTGTGGGATTCATAAAGCTGCCAAGAAGACCCGACCTACCAAGCGTTAGCTTGCTAAATACAAGAGCACCGCTGGCGATTTAATGGACTGTTGGACAGAGTTCTTGCTTATGTCGGAACTTTATGTCAGCCCGGATAAAATCCATAGATTAAGAAGACAATAGCGTATTTGGCAAAGTTGGACGGTAGGCCTATATAGTAACGTCTTGATCCGATCTGTCTGTCGTTATCTGTCAGTAATGTCTGCGGAGTAAGTCTTTAACACTCTGTGATGTGCAGAGGAATTCTTGTGGATTTTGTGGTCTAAATCCTGGGCCTGTGTTTTTACCCTAGTACATCGGGCGCATAGACAGGAGCTTCATGTTGTAGCCCAGGGTATTGCTCGAAGCGCTATCAAATTTAATCCGCTATTAGATGACGTCACGTCATGTTGAAGGTATATGCCTCGCTCGGTATTAACGATTTAATCTGGTGTAGCGGCTAATCGTCTTTTTGAGCAACTGAACCCTGGTGTTCACTGACATAAGGGGCAACAAGAAGCTGTCGTCTTTGGGATGTATCTTGTGTTTGCCCTGCGTCGTCTTTGGTTGTTGCCAATTGTGTCACGGTCGAGGGGGGTTCTATTTTACCATTGGGCTGGTACACCGTCATATGAGTGGAACAGCCTTATGTAAGGTGTAAAAAAAAAACAATCAAACAAACTATATGCCGAACAATCGATGGCTTCATCAGATATATCCTTTAGCTTTATTTGCCATACGCAATGTACTTTTTCTCCTATTGGATTTATTAATGCATCTCTAAATGACGCCACAATAATTTATTGTCTGTGCTTTATGGTTAGCTTATTTAAAATTGATTCATTCATTGATTGATTTATTCATTTATTGATTGGTGTTTTACGACGTGATTCTCACTTAAAAACACATTCCATGCTAACCATTCAAATCTCGCTGATTGTGTTTGTTTGTTTGATTGATTGGAGTCTGTTCAAGTATATTTCACTTATATGACGCCGGATTGTCCACTTCACACTGTGCCGTGTCTAATTACGGTGGAAAGCAAGGATAAATCCTCGTAAAAACCGTCGCTATTGCCTGAGCCACATCGTCTGACTCTCTCATATTCCTGAGGGTCGACAGACGGACTCGTTTCCCTGAGCGGTACATCAGATAGGATTATTATATCACTATATCTCCGAGGTTTACTTTCAGTCGTAATCAAAGTTTTAGATTCTGTCTGGGGTTCATGTCTATCTTGATAAAGAAGAAAATGGTGGGTTTGATGTAGTTGGCAGGTATAATAACGTCTTAACCCGATCTGTATGTTGTTATCTGTCAATATTGTCTCGATGGTAAGTCCTTAATGCGTCTACGAAATACAGAGAAGCTCTTGGGGCTTTTGCTGTCTGGATAACGTCTTTGTGGGTTCTATTAAATCTAACCAACATCCTTTGGTTTGCGTTAAAGCATGCAATGTGTACTACTGTTGTGGGTCTAATTACCTGTCTCACTTGTCTCACGTAATTATGCTATTTATCTAATTACCACATCTCTTCTGGTTGGTTTTAGGCTTTGATAGGGCATGCAAGCAAAATATACATTTAAGCTTATTCCGATCTCTTCGGGGTCGTCTCACCTATTTATTTTATTGGCCTAATTACCAGATCTCTTCAGATCGCCTCACCTGTTTATTTTATTGGTCTGGTTACCAGATCTCTTTTTGGGGGCCTCACCTATTTCCGTTATTGGTTCAATAACCAGATCTCTTCAGGTCGCCTCGCCAATTCCTTTTATTGATGAGTTTTGTTAATTTTAGAAACATAACCTATGCTTCCTGGCCAAGTGTCGTAAAGTGTCTTATGCTCCTGTCTATAGCTTCGACTCTCGCAAGTATTGGAGCTATCAGAAATGTTCTGGACAAAATTGGGACTGTCAATCACTCTCTCTCAATTGAACCGCGGCCGACAGGAAAACACAAGCTTCAGTTTTCTTATTGTGTGGTTCACAGACCTTCTTAGTTTTATAGAAACATTGTACTCTCTCACTACTTGACCATCAGTTGGGTTTTAAAAGTTGTCTATCTAATTTGATTTTTTTTTTAACATGGTGGTGCTAATAAACTACAATTAAATTGCGGTTTTATGCTGTACGTCAGGTTATTTCACTCTCACGACGGTGTGCCAGCCCAATGAAACCACCCCGGACACCACTGGCAAAAAAAAAAAACATCACAGGGCAAATGCAAGACACTGACAATACAAAGACATTTCACACAGATCGGCTTCCTGTTCCTCCTTAGCTCAGAATGCTCCGGGGCACTGGAAGCTCCCAGCAACCACCCACAGAATAGCCGAGCCCCTAAGTGAACTGGTTAGTATTAATCGACGTTGAATAAAGTATATTCTAAATAATATGTTTTGGTAATTTGAAAAGGGAGACATGTTCAGGAATCGTACACACGGCCCTGAGAAATATTGTCTTCTATTCTATTCTTCTCCATCATATTTTATTCTAATCTTATCGTTTCTATTCCCTGTGCTTTATAAAGCCGTTCAGACGATTTATCATCAAAGTAATATCTTGCTAAGTACCAGTACCGTTGTTGATTTAAGAGACTTTTGGGTAGGATTCCTGCTAATATCTAATATACATGTCAGTTTAGATTTCGTTCCTTGATAGGGAAGACGATGAAGTTGGCAGATATACTAGCGTCTTAAACGGGTCTGTCTGGTTTTAACTTGTCAATAATGTCTCAATGGTTAGCTTTTAATACGTCCACGATGTGCAGAGAAACCCGCACCATTAGGGATTTGCCGGCTGTTAAATGTTAGGCGGAATCAATTGGGTCTGCGATATTTTCTGGATATTGCAAGTGTGAATTTGTAGTCGGACGGAGGGTTACAGAATGCGATGTGGTATAGTGATATCGATCCAATTGTCAGATCTCTCAGGGATGCCTTCTTTTATATACTAATTGTGCTTTGCTTACTTAAATAACTTATTAAAACTTATGGGTTGGTGGATTGATATATTTATTGATTGATTGATTAATTAATTAATTGATTGATTGATTGATTGATTGATTGATTGATTGATTGAATGATTGATTGATCGATCGATCGATTCAAGCATTCATTCATTCATTCATTCATTCATTCATTCATTCATTGATGCGTTCGGTCATAAAGGTGGAATGGATATTCGGCATCTTTCTAACTTTCTGTTTGTGCTAGAACAAGAAATAATATAGGAGGTACCTTGAAGTGAAACGAATTACGTGTACGACCACGGATGACCTGACGTGAATTACAGGCCAGATTATCCATTATCCAGTACGGGACATACTTTGCCTACACCCTAGGTTTTCCGTTATGTACAGCAGAATGCAGATAATATCAAGGCACATGAAATCAAGAAAATCAAAACCATACGTCAAACTAAATTTATGTTTTAAGTTATAATAGGTCATTTTGTTACGAGATTGAAATCACTATTAAAAAGAGCTAAGCCAACGAGACGATGGAAATCACAACGTGTATTCCTCTCCTGATGCCTAAAACTCTAACCATTTTAAACAAAATGGAATATTTACTACAGATTTGTTACAATCCGAAGACATGGATTACGACAACCAAAACATACGCAACCATTCTACCTTAGTCCTAGAGCAGTAAATGACGGCCCCCTAGACCAGTCAACCACCCGCCCGTCTGCTACATCTACACTCTCAGAAACATGTGGTTGTGACGGAACCTATAACGGTTCTTCAGCCATACCTCCTCTGTTGGAACCCTTTATGGTTATGTATGTAAACCTCACACCAACTGTTCCAACTGCAACTGTATTTTTCTCTATATTTTATATGAAAGAACCGTTTTTGAACCATCCTAGTTCCCTTCGGAGCCATCCTCTTTTCTCTGGAACCTTCAGGGAATCAGTATTTCTAAGAGTGTAGTTGGCCGGCATTTGCTACTTTTGCGTATGCGCCTGATTCTGAGAGTTGTGGGTTCGATTCCCTTACATGTTTTAACTTGCTTAATTTTCTGAGCTATAAAATCTGTTCGAAGTGAGAAAGTGTTGTCACAAAATAATGGAAATACTGTAATAATGGTCACTTTCTAAAAGGCAAATCAATCATTCAACAGTATTTAATCCCTGTAAAATCTGATCAAAATCTAAAATAATTTATATTTAAATATATCAAAGCCTCAGGAGAACATCAAAGCTAACCTTACACCGACATTGACAAGAGACAAGACAACAGAAAAGCTCATATAAAACACAATAAAAGTGCTCCTCTTGAAAAGTATTTAAGTCTTATTAAAGTCAAAATCATCATTAATCAAAATCAATAATAATTTTTCCTTAATTAGATGAAAGTCTCACGAGAACTTGAAAGCTATCCGGGCAGCGACAAGAAATAAAGCAATTGATTAACTAAGACGTTGTTGTAAGCAGATAGATCATAGTTAGCTTGGTGGACTGAAAATTTTTCTTTCATCGGTCAATATAAATAGATCTTTAATTCATACCGCAACAAAATCCGATTACTTCGCTTCCATTGTGTTGCCTAGTTCAGCCAATACACGCAATCGGCCAAATCTCGCGAGATTCTCGTTATTGTAGTATCATCTCACCCTTGGTCGTAAAGATGTATGAATATGCAATAAAATAGTACATGTTGTTCGCCGGAAACCCATTTACGCGAGTATGCATTCCGATCTCCTGCTTCAATAAACTTTGCGATTTTACAATACAAGTTTCGGAGTACATTAATGTCTGAACCTTAAACACATTAAAAAGTGGAATCTCTACATAACGCCATCTATATTTTTTCAGCTGATCTGAAGAAGAACAACGAAAGTCATAATGACGGTAGTCGTTTGAAATCCGAGATAATGTGCGCATGTGCATTCGAGGGCTTCCCAGTGTTCAATACCAAGTCTCCACAGAAGAATTCTTGGTTAATTTCTTGCCAACACCTTTTAAAAAATAACTTATCAATAAATATTTACCATACTTGATTGACAGGGATGGAAAGCAATGTGATAGATCTCAAAACACCGCAGCTAATCAGCTTTCATCTGAAAGGCCTCAACAAATCTAAATAGTCGGTACCACTTGGGTTAAAAATTAAAACGAAGTCCTTGCTGAAGTTGAAGACATAGCCCCTTTATTATTGGTCAAAGTTATGCTAATTGAATAATTGTTGGAATTCATGGTCGTGGTCTATAGCCGTTTTTTTTTTTTTTTTTTTTTTTGTGATTTTTTGACCAAATTCGGCTTTTGGAATAATTATTGGAATGCCGAATTGCAGCTATATACACATTAATCACCAAACGCCCACTAACCGCATGAGCATCAAGTCCCCTCGTGTGACTTTGCATGCCTTGGGAATAATTGATGAAAACGCGAATGAACCTGGGCCATGCCTTGCAAATGATTTATGTTTAAACCGGGCAACAAGGCGTGCTAATTCCGCGCATCGTCATGAAATATTTATCCGTTAGACGATTATCAGTCTTTTGACGACGTCAGCCATTAGAGAAGAACAGAATCTTTGGTCTGAATCTAACGAGGGGCCAGACTATAGTTTAGTGAACAGCTTTCTAACGTCAACGGGATGTCTATTAACGCGGAATTATAAGTGTTATCGTATATTGCTGAGTTCCTATTGATCTTCTTAAGCTAATTTGAGACAGAGGAAGAAGTCATTTGTCAATCTTTTTGGGAAAACGAAAGTAAACTTAATTGTCTACCTTTTTTGGCACAACTGCCTAAACCCTAGATGCGAATACGTATCTTATATTCATTCATTCATTCATTCATTCATTCATTGGTTGGTTGATTGATTCATTGGACGGTTGGTTGCTTGGTTTGTGTGTTTTTTACGAGGTTTCCCATCGATTTTCTATCGTATTTTAGCGAGAAATTTATTAAAGAGAAAATCCGTTACCAAAGAAGCGAAATACCATCGAGTGTGACGTTAAACCCAAATCAAACATAAAAACAAACATCCTCTCAAAAAACTCGTTGGCATGGTTAATTGAGTCATCAGGAGCCTAGTAACCCTCGAACATTATCACGAGGCGTGATTGTAAACACGACTGGCTAATTCCCCGGATGGCCATACAATATTTACTCGCTTGACGGATATCAGCCTTTTGACGTGGCCAGACAATGAAAAAATAACCAAGTCTTAGAAGAAACAAGAATATAGAACAGGGAACGGATTCGTATCGACACTAAGACAAATGCCTAACCTTGACCTTTGGCCGTGACCTTTGGTCTGTTTTTCTTTTCTATTTTTTTTTTTTTCTTTTTTTTTTTTTTAATCTCTTACAAAATACAATTTGATACAAAAACTCAGAACTATTTGGGAAATGTTTAAATGGTCCTCCTAAAAATAAATCGAGGTTGGATAACCATATGAAGACCCTGTCCCATTACTCCTCTCTTTCCAAGCACAGGCCTAGTTATTTGACCATTAGAGTGACAGTTCTTTACCAATAGTGTTTTAACTACATGTAGGTAATGGTGTGAAATGCTTGGTCAATGAGCTCCCTGCTGGTACAGATTACATGCTCAGTAGACTGTGTGCTATCTTAACCAGACATGCCACTAATCATTATGGGGTCAAATTACCACAAATTACTACCACAAATACCCTTTCATGTGTACTCCTTATCACCCTTACCATACTCTACCTCCTTGACTAGAAGCCCTGTTAGACTGGCACCTTACTAATCTGATACTATCCTGATTATTATAAATAGCTTAATGGAGATTATAAGATTATGTAACTACTGAGTAGGTTCAACAAAACTTATTCCCCCATGATTCTATCAAATTGTAAGACATTAGACTCAAATTGTATGTCTAACTGGTATTTAAGACACTATTTAAGATGATTGCTTGTTTGTTTTATTGATTGGGGGTTATGCTCAAGGATATTTCACTTATATGACGACAGATTATTCACTTCACACTGTTCCTTACATAATTACTGTGGAAAACCGAGAAGAAAACTCATAAAAAACACCATCAATGCTGGGGCCACATCGTGTGACTCACCTATACCTGATGGTCGACAGGCAGACTCGAGCCTGTGAACGGTCAAACGAAGCAGGATTATTAAACGCACATACTCCTTAACCACAGCTTCATGCCCCCTGAATGTGATGATTGCTAAATGTTGAATTAAAAAGAAGTTATTAATTTCGGAGTTTACACTAATTGTTTGTTTTTTTGTTTAATTCTTTAGTGGAACTACTGGTTGCTGGATTTCAATGCTGTGCTTACATTTCATGTATGTACAGGATGCAGGGGTGGAAATAACTATACATTTGCAGGACATGTCCAGTAAAAATTTAGATTGTCCTGTAAAGATTCCCGGAATTTAACATTGTGTTAAATGGCCCGTAGAACAAACTTGGATAAAATGTCTGGGAAAATATTTTATACTTTTCCACCCCTTCGGCTTGGATGTGTACTACATAAAAAGCCACATGGTCTGTGTAGTGTTTTGGAAAATTTTGTTTTTGTTTTGAATGGGATTTCATGCCAAACCACACTTAAGGTTATTTCACTAGTAAAAAATACTACAGCAAAGAAAAAATTATTGTTGGCAAAAATGAACCAATTTTATTTAAGGGCTGCTATATCTTGCTAACATTTTATGAGAAACGATGTAACATTACATGTTATTTGTACCTTTATTTATTATTAACGAACTTAATTTGTCAACTCAATATGATACTTGTACAAACCAAGCCACCAGACAGATCAATGTGTGGAAGACACAGTTGCTCTCTTTGACATAACTGGCAGAACAACAGATCAAAGAGGAAAACTTGTGAAAAATTAGCTTTGTAAGCCAATTGATACAAAGAAATAATCTGCCAATTAAATTCAGTCCAATTAGCAGCATCCATTATTCATTAATACTGTAAAAGGTGTGAGCAGCCAACAATGCAACATGAAAAGGCAGTCTATCATCAACGGAATATCATTACATGCAGAAGTGATCTTTAATCTGACAATGTTTTAGTTTAACTCAATATCATTGTCTGTTGGAATATCCCTCTGAAACATATACTTGCAAACATTCTGTACTTTTAATCTTTGTATACATTTTTTTTTTATAATTATTGTTAAATAAAATTATTTATAATAATTCAATTCATCAAAACAATCTAGAAAAGAATCTGTCAGGTAAGCTGTGAAGTTGACACATAAATATATCTCTTTTGTCTTCTAATATTTAGGTCAACAGCTGTAAACTACAGGAGTTTTCATGGCATACCACCCGGGGGGGGGGGGGGGGCGGGGGCGCC
>JARFOD010161683.1:0-11952 GCA_031763545.1 Mopalia muscosa | reverse complement strand
AATTTTCTGAACAGGTATATGTTCTAGCTAAGAAAGTGTTATTCCAAAATAACAAAAATACTGTTAATCTTCACTTTCTAAAAGACACAAAAATTATTCCTAATTCTTTTCTGTCTATCCAGGATGAATGCAATATATATATTCCGTATTCTCCGAGTTGAAGGTAACACTATTTATAAGTAATGTATTAAATAAACATTTATGTACCCGCATGAATGGTTTATGTGATTGATAACGTCATCCGTATGTCTGATAATGGATTTCCTGCATTAATATATAACTCCTGAATCTTACTCTGAATTAATTATGTGTCTTTAAGAAAGCGAAATTATGTTTACAGTATTTTCATTATATAGGAGAACGCTATCTTAGTTTCAACGGATTCTAGTTAAGAAATTGTTCAAGTTTAGACCCATCTGGGAATCGAACCCGCGATCTTCAAAGTTAAGCATTGAATCACCAGCAGTAAATGTCGGCCACCTATAAACTAAACTCAGTTAAAGTGGTATCCCAAAATAACGAAAGTACTGGTAAATCTTTTTCTGATGGAGAAGATATTTCTGATTCCTTCTTCTATCTGAGGCGAAGAGTTGGGGATTGGATTAGCCCAATTCTTAACTGCTGGCGATCCTAGACGCTGAGTGGTTCTAAGCTTGTATTGTTAGGCTATATACGTGAGTGGAATCCTGTAAAGGAGACATTCGTTCGTCTTTCATCGGCAAAGATCAGTTAACATTGACCCCCCATGCAGTCGACCAGGAATGGAAACAGTGAACTGTTGTACAGCATGACCTATAGCGTATTTACCACAGTTCCCTGCCGTACACGTGGGATATTCCCAGAATAATCTGACACTACCAATCAATCAATACCTATTTTTCCCAAAGAAGGGCACTCTGAGAGATTTAGATTACTTCACTCCCAATGGGATTTTGTGTCAAGATGGCAAAATATACCCATGAGTGCCAGTTTATCTTATTACCGCTTAAGTTTTGCCGAATAAGATTATTGCTGCTTTTTCTCTCACCACCGTTCTCTCCATATGTTTGCACAGCTATATGGTTGTAAGGGTTTATTTTCTCAAAATAAACTCTGGATTGCTAATTTCTCTTAAAGTTAGCCTACTAAAGTTTTGTCGAATGAGATTATATCTGTTTTTTCTCTCGCCGCCGTTCTATGTTCCCACAGTTATATGTTTGTTAGATTTTGTTTCGTCAAAATAGACTTCAGATTGCCAATTTCATTTGAGTTTACTGAAATTTTTCCAAACGAGATAATTCCTGCTTTTTCTCCCATCGCCGTTCTATGTTTGTACATCTGCATGCATGGTTGTTAGTCAATCCGCTTTGGTTCATTTTTTTTTTTTGCAAAGCCTAGTGAATTGATCGTAATAAAAGGAAAGATATTCCCATAATGCAACATGACAACTACCGGATAATTTATATCCTTCTAAAGAACCGGTTTCTGTTTAATCATCGAATTCCATTGGATAATACTGATTCAGGAGGCGAGATGTTTTAGGCCAATGACAATCCATGTTAATTTCGTAAAAAAAATATGTACAAAGGCCAAAAAAATAAATTTGAAGTAAAATATAAGTAAATCGATTTAAATGTACAATGTACGATGAAATTACCCAATATAACTTTTCCTTGAGATGCTCAGGTCTATTCCAATCATGCTTTACAGCACACGAGAAGAAACAAATTTAAATTTCCTTAGTGACAAAAGAATATAAGCATATATTTACGTCTTTAAATGTGTAATTAATTTGCCGGTCCACGAAACTCGATCAATACGAAACAGATAACCTATAAGTATGGTAGCTTATATATTTGTCTCTCCTTGAAAATCGTCCTCCGCAATTACTCCTCTGTTGCTTACACAACTGCCCAACGTGAGGTAGGAATCTATTGACAGATAGATTATATACGGCGTAGGTTGTATAAGATAGATAGGTGTTTAGTTTTACCGTTAATAACTCGCTACATTCTAAAAATTACTCGCGGACCTACCTGCAATCTCTTCATGAAATCTCGAGGTAGGTCCGCGAATAACGTTTGGAATGAAGTCGCCATTATATAAATGTGTCAACAAGTATTTATTTTTTTGTTAATGTGTTGGACCCTTCTTAGCCAATGTTTCGGGTCATTTGAATTTGAATACACCCAGTTTACGATATTTGTATGAATTAATCTAATGCATTTTGTCTGAGTCCTAAACATACTGTATTCCTACCTTGAACCCAAACGGATATAAAATTTTAATTGATAAAATAATGAAATTGTGACAGGGAATTCCTGTACACATTTGTCAGCCTAAAAAGCATTTGTAACGTTTTGTGGCTCATGGTTGCCCACCACCCCCACACCTTACTTCCGCCCTTTATTCTTGAAAATGATTATTAAAATCGATGTTATCAAATGACTTACCAAAATTCATTGCCAAAAATAGTTGTGGTTGCCTATTTGGGCTTTCTCAATCTCTCAGAGCTTTCAGTGCCTAACGGCCCCTGGACCTTCCTTCGCCTGCTTAGTTTTTTAAAATCGAGTCCATCACTAATAGTCCTAGTGACGGCACAATCAAAGCGAAATGACGAGTTCTAAATGATCAACGGCATCTTAGTTGTGACAAAGGGAACTTTAATTGCAACTGATTGACGAGTCCAGTACAGTAGATTTCACAGTATCGTTGTGTCCCGGGTTACTCTTTGAAATACACTCCCGTGCTATAAGTGTGAAACCATTAAACATGGCGTTAAACATCAATCAATCAAGCCAATACATAATGTTAGATGAATACATGAACGTGTGGCTCGACAATGGGGGATGTTTTAAAAACCATTAGCTATAAAGCGATGATGGAATTGCAGGTAAATGCTCCATCACTTGAACTTAGTTTATACAAGAAAAGAATACAATAACATTAAAATTGCCCCCCACACACACACGCACACCCCACCCCCACTACAGATACACATTGCCACGATTGGTCTTATAAATGCTTAGTGTATCGTGTTTGTTGTCTACGTTTTGTCCACATATATCAATGATTTGCTGTATTGGGTCTGAACACCTGCGACCCGTATCATAAGAGGGCGTGTATAAATATCTTGGAGCAGGTGCTGAGGTAAAGACACTCCTAGCCATAACCTTCAAATATTCCACACACAGTACAGACCTGATCACTATAATTAATGGTATAATATGAACCTTTAGACCGTAGTTGAAGCACTTCAAAGTCTTGTAGAGAATTCTGGCTGACCTCTATTCTTTTATTCCCAAAATGGAAGAATTTAATTTTTGAAAACGATTTATAACTAGTATACTCATATTGTGTAGCTGATAAGGATATCATCTTTAACCTAATCAAGAAAAACGTACAGGACCTTCAAGAGGAGCTCTTTTTGTCGATTTTGGTCGAATTACTGTCAGACATATCAAACGAGAGGCAGTTAGTAAGTGGGGTGTGGTGGGCACAGTCGGGGTCTGTAGCCCCGATAAGTTTAATCCTCTCGGGTACCATTACCTGGATACACATATGTGTTATGTTGGCAAATACAAGAACAATGAGCACAAGCAATACAGTTGCTCGAGAGATTTGTCAACACGTTGAATTCGTCATTCGAGATTTTTTGACACATTGAATTCGTCATTTTATTTTTTCAAATCATGGTTTCATTTTACCACCGACAAGTATACGGCAACTAGACCTAGAGATTTCTTAACAAATTAAATTCTTTAAAGTTTTTTTTATAACCATTCCATCTATTGTAACATCGTACCACCTACATGAATACGGGAACTAGATCCTTCTCCTGTATGAAAAATGACAAACTGAAGCCAGGGGTGTTTGACTCAGTGCATCCCCAAGGTAAAAGAGGACATTCCCCAGGCTACAGGCCTTCGACAGTATTAGTATTACACGTTTTGATGAATAGGTTTACTGGCGTGACGTAGTTTCGCATTAATATTATCTTGGTATAGATAACTCCCCGTGCCGTGGGGGTTACAGCTGTCAGTCTTATGAAAGCTTATATATAATCTCAAGATTAATAACACTGGTATAGGGATGACTATTAATAAAAACCGATAAATCATTGCATGTTCTAGATATACTCCCAGATACAAGCTTCTGGATAGATCTTAATCTCGAGTTGTTATGGATAAACTACAGACATCCGTGTACAAGGTCTAGAAATATGTGATGAAAACTGATAGCAAACAATATTCGTCTAGAAAATATGTGATGAAAACTGATAGCAAACAATGTTCGTCTAAAAAATTTGTGATGAAAACTGATAGCAAACGATATTCGTCTAGAAAATATGTGATGAAAACTGAAAGCAAACAATATTCGTCTAGAAAATATGTGATGAAAACTGATAGCAAACGATATTCGTCTAGAAAATATGTGATGAAAACTGATAGCAAACAATATTCGTCAAGATAATATGTGATGAAAACTGATAGCAAACCATATTCGGAATACATTTAGAAACTATCCAACCACAAATGAGTGTTTCAAAGAAATATAAATCAACCGATGAATATATCCGCTAATAAAATAATCGCTGATATAATATGTTGAATGCTATACTCAAGTTTGGACAATTTGTTTGAGGCCTCTCATACCACAACATCTGATTTGTTGCGTACAAGTTCTCATGCATCCAATCAATCGCTTGGAAGTCAAGTCCGATTTTATGCGAATAATCCGCCAAGGGTTATAATGCAGAGTAGCTCGGAATAAAACTCTTGGCTAGCGAAGATAGATACAGATGTAAGTTTCGCCTTATGCCAGCAGATCCTTTAGAATTCAGTTGCTCTTTCACGCTCTAGTTGTGGTCTTTGTGTTTGACGACATATTCACCATCAACGTTAGTGGTGTACCTCACTATCAACAATTCAGCATTATTTTTTATTTTGTTATTTTTCGGTGGGTACAAAATTTGACATTCATCAACGATAGAGGTTTAGCTCTTAATAATTTTAAGAAACTGGCCTATTTATATTTATATATATTGATTAGATTTTTCTTCCAGAACAGAACTAGACATCTGTCAAACTTACTATGGTTATTAACTTTGGTAGACATTTTCACCATCTAATAGCGGTAATAACGATATTATTGACCCCATTGATTAAAATATTGGTCCTAGCAGTCTGCTCGATTATAACAATGGCTTTGTTTACGGTTATCTCCCCTTAATCCATCCTTAGCAATCCTATCAGAATTACCAGAATGCTTAAGACCCTTTTTGTCACTTCAAATTTGATATTTCAATTTACAACAAATATTTTTCACCAAAAAAAAATCTATTTACTTTTTATTTGTGTCCAGTCTGTAAACCAGATCGTTTATATTTATGCTCAGTGTTGATTGGGGTCATACTGGAAGGGCCAATATTCGACCAATGAAATCGCAAGGGCTCTGTATGTTTTGAGGTTCGTGTTGTCGTTGCAATGGTTACTAATTGTTCAGCAGGGGACTTAATTACATTAGGGAGAGTATGATGAGTTAAGTAAAACTATTAATAAATAGATAACGATGGCAGAGATGGCTCATTAAAGTAAAATGCAACTGTATGTGCTTTTTGTGCACGAAAAAAACACAACACAAAACCAAATTAAATATGTCTTTTTAACCCAATTCTTTCTGACATCAGAACAAAGGCTGGATAATGTCATAGACTGCATCAATTAATCGACCAAACGTGAGTTAACTTTAATTATTAAAATAACTTATCACGGAACTAGAATTACGTCACTTGCAATCAGGTCCTTTGCCATTGTGGAAATGTATTGCGCTTGGGGCTGACGGTTAAAGCTTTGTGTGTCCTGACGTTAAAACCAACACCTTGGGTTTCAATTTTTGATTTTGAGATTTTCTGTAAGATAAAGATTAATAAAAATTTGTCTGTATTTGACAAAAACTCCGAAAATTGGTTATTCCACATAGATTCTATACTAAACAACTATGTTTGTGGTAGCGTTCTGTCATTTAAACCGAATTCATTGCAAAGAAAAGGCTTTGAATAAACTAGCAGGGTGTAGTCTACTTTCTCCGGGAAGATTGTGAAGACTTGATATGTAGCGTATAACCAGTTAATCACGGGCCTGTGAGAAGACCCGATGTTCAATAGCGTGGGCTAGGGGCTTTCATGGACCGGAAGGCAATTATAACGTTATTTGTGTCATCTAATAGGACCGATTCCTCTAGGGACGGAATCTAGGAAAAGATTCTAAGTTGAAGGAAGCCCAGGAAAACATTTACCAAACACTAGAAACGCGTAATTCTTTATTGAGGTAAGTCGAAAGGGGCGACAATCTGGAAATAGGCCAATAAACTCAAAGACATTGGGTTCAAAACAAACAATAAATAATCCGCATTTCAACAATTTAATTAATGTATAATGTTGTCTCTCCTTTTAAGTTTCGAATGTGTTGACCAACCAGTTTGTCTTGGTTGTCCAATGAACTATCTTCTTTATTGTCGGATGGACTTCAATAACACACTATTATGAACTTATTGCAATTCCATTTAATATTTGCAGATGGTTTATTTAGCTCAAATTGATTGATTGTTTCTTTTAATATTATTCGTTTATTTATTTATTTGTTTATTTGTTTATTAACTGATTTATTTATTTATCCATCCAATGTTGGATCAACAGGATTATGTAAATCCAAATTACAGATCATTGGCCAGCATTATTGTGGGAAGAAAACTGGGTAAAAAATTAACTCACGAAACCAATGACCTTCCACTGGTTGCTAGCATCCCAACCCACATATGGTCCTTCGGAATCGAACCCACTACCCAGGAGGCGAGGAGTGGGAGGGGGGGGGGGGGGGTGTATATGGGCCAGAGGAATACATTTTCTAGAGCGTATACCATAGACTTCTCGGCTACTTTTTTTATAAAATGTTTATTGATCAATATCTGTATACATTAAGCCTTTGGATTATAGCGTGTACGTAATTAGGGAGCATTGATACGAATCACAGGTATTATATATCATTTTCATCCTCTACTTTTTGAAACAACATAAAGATAATGTATGCACAATAATGTAAGTAAAACGACGTGACGATGGTGGTCGAGCGTTTTTGCCTAGCATCGGGTCTGACCAGATGTATCACAATTAAACCATTGTTACGCCAACATTACAGATATCGACCCATAACGACTTTATTTGTTTGGAATTTGTATCACATTTTGTTACTCCAAACAGATGGCAGACACGGACTATTCACACATCATTCAGTATTGAACTGGACCAATGACATCTCTGTGCATTCATTTCGTTCTTGAGTTCTCTGGGGCAAATTATAAATACCACACAATCAATGCATATTTAATTATTAAGGCCTAATTGGTTTGGTTTTATTATCTCTACTATTTAAACGGTATGGAGGTTATCATTAATAGTATTTGTCATGTCCTTAAAATCTTTCGCGCAACGGCCTTGTGATATAATTAGACCATGACGATCTGGCCCTACCTCAACTGGGGCCCCGGGGGGTGCACAAAGATAAATCAAGTGAAAATTTAGTTGGTCAGATTTCAAGGTAATTTTGCGGTCTCGCGAACTGATTGATTTATAACCATTACGGATTCTCTCTGGCCATACGCGGTCTTCGAGTTACTTATCTTCACCAGTATAGGACTTAAAGTTGTTATAATTGTCTGTTTGTGAAACATAAAGAATGTGTGGTCAGTTTTTACTGACATTTAAGTGTTAAGGCAGAATGTTACTTGTATACAATGTGATGGTATGTAGTTTTGGATTAAGGAAATACACCTACCGGTCGCCCCATACCCCTGCCCCACAACCCCACCCCACCACCTCTATAGCTCAAATAAAAAGAAAAATAGAAACACAATAATGCCCACAACCTATAAAGTGAAACACACTTTAAATTATAGTTTATCGAGGATATTACCATATTTTATTGATAAGAAGGTGAACCTTCCAACTCCTCTCATCTTTGCTGGCGTTTGTTTTTGTGCTTCCTTTGGCTCTACTACATGTTCTCCTAGTTTTCTAATACCACAAAGTCCAATAACTTCAGATGGATAATCAACACGTGACCTCGAGGACTCATGGCTAGTTACCTACATCCTAGTCCAAGCGAGAATCTTCAAAGACGTGTTGAAATTCTATGTCAAAAACAGATAAAAACTACCATGGCAAAGAATAAAGGTTTTCTTGGTCATGTGTTTTTAGCCTGAAAAGCTCATAATTATGTACTAAAACTTACGTGGATATTTCTTAGTTCCACGAGCATTTACACAATTATTTCACCGCTCAACAGGAAGTCACGTGATGAATCCCACAGCTTCATTGCGATTGGTTGCGAGCCGCGGTGTACGCAATAACAATAACTTTGAAATGTCACACTGCCGCGGTGCGCATATCCACTTCGTTTACAATAACATTTATTCATCAAGCGACTCGATTTAGTAACATCGCCGCCAAGAATTGCTTTCTGTCTTATCGTGGGCCTATGTTGTCCTGATTTTCTCAATTCTGTGACTTTGCGGGTCGTGCGGGAATGTGTCAGTTTGGTAAATGTGTGAATTGGGTAAATGTGTGAATTTTGGAAATGTAAGTGTTGTTAATGTGTTTATTTTGTAAATGTCAATTTTGTAAGAGTGTGAATTTTGGTTTTATATATGTGAATTTTGACATAGCTGACTTTTCTTATTGATGCTCACTGTAAGTGATGTTTTCGGCTAGATTTGAGTATCCATGTTCTGATGTAAACAAATATTAACTCGTGGTAATAAAGAAGGTTTATATCTGGATTTTAATTGGTGATAAAATGTGTTTTATTTTATATGTATTTGACTGGATTTGAGTATCCATGTTCTGACGTAAACAAATATTAACTCGTGGTAATAAACAAGGGCTCTATCTGGATTTTATATGATGATAAACATCCGTGTTTTTTTTTTATATCCTCATTCGTTTGTTTTCAATTGCTCAGTTATTTATTATTGAGTAAATTTGAATTCCAACCCGTTACCCATCTCTGAGGGCAAACACCCGAACTCACAAGAAAGCTTGAACGAGGTACCATATTTAATAGCCTTAAAATCTAACGAAGAACATAACCCTGTGTCTTAGGAGGATATATATAAATGACACCCCATTACTATAACATGATTTACCTTTGTACAATAAAACACAAAGCAGGACTATATCTGAATTATTTACATCCACGTGACTGCTCATTGCTGTATTACTCCTATCGTTATCACTCAATGGATGTCGATACTATTTTGGCACATTGCCTATATATTGACCGCATTTGATCTGAAATAAACATCCCTGAAGCAGGAATTAGATAAAGCTTCTCTCCGGCTCATTGACTTCCTGAACACAGAGATTTATTGACTCCAGTCTCTTTATCGGCTGACGTGGAATTGAGTATATGTTTGGATAATGCTTAAGCAACCACTTCTGTTTTTTGTATTAAAAATATTGACTTCTCTTAGATATCGATATCAGATGAACCGGGGGAACCATTTGTTGTTGTTGATTTTTTTCGTGAAGGACACGTGTCAAGGATACCACAATTAGGCTAGAGGCGTTCCAATCGAAGAAAAACTAACATACAAAAACAAAACATACCAAATAGGCCTACTCTGGAAATCCCGGTAAAACAGAGCAAAAAAAAAAAAACATCAAGGTAAATGAAACAACTTAAATTAAGCTTCAATCAGTATTAAAGGCCCACATGTCCCAGACGGCTCTACAGTCCCCGGAAGAAGATAGAAACAACATCCGTTATTTTGGCGTGCAGCTATAATCTGATTGAGTGTGACATCGACTTAATCCCCTTGTGGATTATCGGCTTTCATTCCTAGGCCAAACCTGAACTACTTAGTTTGTGCGAGTCTACTATGATTTCCTGTTAGCGTAAACATTTAAATTTCTGTCATCTTGTTAAAATTTAACCATTATGAATATCGTAGTCCAAAGGGCGAGATTCCATGGGACCGCGGGAGCATGGAGACGCAATTTGGGACAAAGAGTCAGTCTCATCATAACGTATGATCTTATTTTTTATACGAAATAAACAAAACCTTCCCCCAAAATACTTGTTTTCTTCTAATCTGAGCGAAAGGATCGAGGTATATAATATACCCAAATGTAACAATCATTAAAAGACATAAATTAAATTCTTATCGATCATGAATATTGTTTTTATACTTTTCCTAAAGTCCTAATACTGACAGTAAGTTTAATTATCCACAAGTATAGAAGGAGCAATGGTTCTCTCCATACATCCCGGGGTTTGCGTTTTCTGCTATTTGTACAGTCTTATGAATAATTGTTATTTAATGGTCCTTTACAAAAGAGGAGGGTTCTAATTGGAACCGTTACGGCAAAAACGGTTCTTTTATATAAAAAGAAAGGGCTAAATGCTTGGAACAGTTGCCGTGAAGGTTCCACGCAGAAACAAAAAGGCTTCCACCAGAACCATGACTGAAGAACCTTAAAGGACTCCATTTGAGCCATATTTTCCAAGAGTGCAGGTTCTACTGTATAGCTGTTATAATCTTGTAAGTAACTGGATATTTGAGAATTGTATGCACTTGTTTCATATACAGGTATAGCCTCCAGCAATATAATCTACTATACTGGTCGTGTCTGAACGCCATATAACGTGAACAAATAACATTTCCATCAATGTTTAACATGCTTTGGCAATCTCTGAGACGGCTGTTTTTTTATTAGACAATGGATGTGTTTTTTGGGAAGCACCGATAGCTATACACCTGTAGCCAGTTTAGGGATATGGTCATTCCTTATTACATATAATCAAATCATGACAGATCCTAATCAGCTCGATTGAATAAACCATTGTATGTGGCGTCAATTTATAATCAGCACGTACTTGTCTGTCACTATATAACTAGATAACCGTTATAGTCGGAATTCAAGTAGGATACTTTGTTATGTTTGAAGAACAGTATACTATAGACTAATATAGCGAGTAGGAAGTGTCAAGGGTACAACTGGTCGAGACAAATGTCGAAGGCGCTTACCCGGAAACACATACAATGTCAGGTAATCTACTTGTATAGAGAAGCAACAATCCAGGTCAGAAATGAATCTGCACCGGTAGGCATACCTGTACACTGGTGAGCTTTCCCGGTAGAAATAAATCTCATTCCTCCAATGGTTTACTAGATTTGGTTACCCCGTATCTTATTACCAGGAGATTATTGGATTATATCTGTATAGCGGAGGGTGTATGAGTTATATCGGGTATTCATACACCATAGATTACGGGCGGGTTGGATTGCCAAGCCAAGAATGTCTTACAGTCAATTGGTTGATTGAACAGAATCCCCTTTTAAAGCGCAGCGATCCATCTATTGGCTCCACACTAATCCAGTGTTTAAGGAATCAGTATGAAGACATCCCACATCGATAGCCAGGCTGTTCCCGAGACTCGCTATTTGATATTACATGTTTTTTTTTTACCAAATTAACGGCAACTAAAGCTATGTGCGGTTCGGGAGAGATCCAGGCTCGATATCCACTATATCGACACTCTTAAATAGGGTTCTAATGGAACCCTGTAAAGTTTTTAGTCATGGCTCTGTATGGAACCCTTTTTTGGTTCTGTATGCAATCATCACACAACTGTTCCTAGTATTTATAACTTTCTGTTTATACCAAAGAACCTTTTTTGTCGTAATGGTTCCATATAGATCCACCCGGGTTCCATATAGATCCATATTGGTTCCATATAGATGCATCCTGGTTCCATATAGATGCATCCTGGTTCCATATAGATCCATCCTGGTTCCATATAGATCCATCTTGGCTCCATATAGATCCACTCCGGTTCCATATAGATCCATCCTGGTTCCATATAGATCCATCTTGGCTCCATATAGACCCACTCCGGTTCCATATAGATCCAT
>JARFOD010161672.1:0-11954 GCA_031763545.1 Mopalia muscosa | reverse complement strand
TTTCAACCTACAAAAATTTTCTGAACAGGTATATGTTCTAACTAAGAAAGTGTTATTCCAAAATAACGAAAATACTGATAATAGTTTTTATTTGTTAGTTATGTAGTTGTGCTATCACAGTGTAAAAGTTAAGTTAGTGAAACTTGTTATATTTATATAGGTACAGAAGTGTTACCAAACCCGGATGTTTAAATTACTCCCATTTCACTCTTCCCAACCCCAGTAAATGCACGTACTCACAATCACAATAGGCATGCACGCTGTAGGTCCTTGTTTCACCCTCATTACTGAAAATAAGATTACTTTTTAATGTTGAAACCAATCATCATCAGAGTTAAAAAATAATACATGGTTTCACAAACATTACGCGTGGGGCAAAAAGAATATTGCCCGAGACGATTATCTATGTGTTTATTTTATATGAATTAAATATCAATTGAATGACAAATTGACTCTCCGTCTGGAAGGGTGCATTATTATCTTTACATTCTGACCGACAGACGATCTCAGGTCTTCATAAAAACAAACTCTTTTTATTGATCGTGCAGACAGTATGGTGCGTCTTGAAAACACCTACAGTCAATTACACGTAGTTAATCCGATACCACTTAACAATTGACTAAAACAAATAAACAAAAAAACACCAAACCTGTTTCGTATTGACGGAATCATTTCCAGGAGACCACGTATTTTACTCACTTCCCCAGGGAGTATTCTGCGATAAATTGTAGCTTTGTTTTGTCGCTCGGGTGAAGGGGAGTAAAAGGTATGTTTTCCGAATGTATTAATTCAATTATTTGAGACCGATCCGTAATGGATTATCCTGCCTACAGATATGAAGGTGGGCTGTAGCGAAATATACAAATAGGTTCCTTGTGACACATTTTCACATTATTACGTAAAACGCGACTGTCACATTTTATCCTTGCGCAATTCGCGGAAGAAGCATGGCTAAAGGTTCATTGGACTTTGTAGAAACAAGCAGCCGATCAGAAATTCGATTTCATGTCATCGACTTCAGATAACACAGATCAAATCTGAGATCAACCCAATCAGCAAATGCTGGATTAGAACACAAAAACAACAACTGTTGTATAGGAATGGTTATCAATGTAAGCCTTTAATTTTCTAACGTTAAGGAGGATATCAGGCTGGCTGGCTTTCTGTGTAGAGAATACCGACTGGTGATGTGGGGAATGCTTATGCTTATAAACGGATTGTAGACATGCAAGGTACCAAAGTGAATAAAGTAAAAAAAAATAGTTTTTCATCTGATTGAATTGGGATTAGGCAAACCCAAGACTTTACTTTGTTAGCCACAAACTGTATACTTTATTTAATTCCACAGGTACATTCTACAGTTTTTTGTGCACCTTTGGGCAATAACTTCTCATTTTTCTCCTGCTTATTATGTATGTCACGGGCTAAGCCGATTTAGTTAATCCATGTTCTTTCTTACTAAAACCAAGAAACAATTTATCACGCCTACTTTAATCCTTTGTTAGACTGTTTTTTTGCTAGACCGCACTTATTTATTCTAGGAATGTGTTTTTTTAGTTGAATGGCATTCTACAGAAATCATTTCGACATAACTATCTACTTAGGTTTTTGTGTGGAAAACGTGTCTCTGCGGATTGATTGTCAACGTTAGGGGGAATTTAGTTCTTTGCAATTATTCACAGTCTTTATATTTTACCGTTCGTTCGTGGATCTTATTTATTGAGGGATGAAATATTAACGAACCATTGTAGTGTTTAAATTCTGTTCCTTTGTTCGCGTCTTTCGAGCTTTCACATTACAGGTTTCAAGGAATTTTTTTTATGCATTTTACGCAACTAGCTGCCTTATCCAATTAATTCCTCACATAACAGGAATCAATACGGGATTTTATCCGTACATACCGTATATTAGAGTGGCGTTAATTTTGACTAGTAAGGACAACACACAAATAAACCAGCTATTGTCGTACCTGCTTTTACTCTTTTCCTGTTTGTCCTTGACAAACGATATGAACAAGTTGGTCTGATGCCAATGAAACATCCTCCTAACCTATCAGATGATAACACAAATTATTTTGTAATTTTTATCGTTTGCGGATCTTATTTAATTCAGGGATGAAATATTAACGAACCATTGTAGTGTGTAAATGATGTTCCTTTGTTCGTGTCTTTGAAGCTGTACACTTGGAAGATTTGGAAGAATGTTTATGTTTTAAAAGAAATTTTGCGCAACCAACTGTCTTTTCCACAAATACCCAACATACCAGAAATCAATATAGGATTCTCTCTGACATACCGGAAATTAAAGTTGCTTTACTATCCGACTATTAAGGACAATACACAAATAAACCAGCTATTGGCGTACCGGCAACTGGCTTTCTGTTTTGTTCAGGATATGAACAAGTTGGTTGGATGCCAGTGAAACAGCCTCCTTACCTATCAGATGATATCATACAGATCATTTTCTGAGTTGAAATTATAATGAATTGACAGGATTAACTGAAGAAACCACTTTTTTTTTTATCTTGCTCCTGATTTATACATGTGTTAGTTGATTTTTTTCTAAGTTTCCGTTTAGTTTCAATTCGACCCTTTGGCTTTTGATTACATTTAGGTTTTAATTTCGATGGTATCGAATCATTAGATAACGCGGCCATAGTATAGGTTCCATTACATTCACTGAATGGACATAACAAACGGAAGAGGTAACACTCAACCAGTCAACATGTATGTGGCATGATTTGGATACATTGTCGGTGAACTCTTTATACCATTTTTGTTTAAAAAAAAACCTCTCGATGTTTTGACTATTTATATTTAAGCGTTTGGTATATTCGCTAATTTGTATAGAATTGCCATACTTTGAACATAAAAGTGTGCTAGTGGTGGACACGGTCCTTGTCGGTATTTGTTGCTAGCTAGAGCCTATGGGCTGATTGGTGTAGGTGGCCGGTTATTACTGCTAGCGATTTCATGCATCATTTGAGTAGAATCTTCCCAAACTACCACGGAAATGGCTATACAAAAAAAGAAGAAATTATTGTTAATGATACACGCAATTATTTCAGTATATTGTCTGTTTGTGTAGGCAGAATAGTCTCCCTTCTACCAGAAATCCTAACGACATTCATGTATTAATTGGTCCTTTATTGACTGAATGTAAATATGGCTACATGCAACAGTAAAGATAATACGCCGGAATAAAACCCAATGTGGGTTTGTTAAAATCGAAAATGCAAAACAGCATGGGTCGACTCAAATGTCGACCTTCACCAGAACTCGTTTATATGTTAGATTAAGTTATATTTTATATTTAGCCCCAACACTCTCCACCATGTTTGATCGACGTGTAGGAAATTGAAATCCCTGATTTCACGGTTAACAAAACAATCTAGAATAGAGTTAGCAGTACCTTTAGTCTGATCATAATCACTTTTGGAATTGATGGTCTAAGTTTGGGAAGAGCCTGGATGGTTGATTATAAAGCCCAATTTACCAGTGGAAATCCTATTCACAATTAAATTTTCAACAACTTTAATACGTCTTTTCAAAAGAGGTTAAAGAACAAAGTTGTTTGGAAATAACTACACTGACTGAATCAGAAAATGTGATGGACTGGCCTTGTTGTAAAAGTAAATCGGTTGAACACACTGTTAAGATCTTCTTTATGACTTTACCATTTCTATTTTAAATTTCACAATCTTGAAGCCTGGCTTTTGTTATCTGCGTATACGTTCAATATAATGTGTAAAGGTACAATGGGTTAGGTCTAGTTTCTATTTTGGTAAATCCCCTTTACGTCTCTACTGTCTTTGTGGAAATGTCGACAGACAGAGAATGGCTTTTATAAAAGTCACCTCCGATCTAAATGATGTCAACAGTTTATACAAAATCCACTAAGTTTTCCTACCGGTAATCTATCTAGCAATGTAATAGCAGAGTTTGCATGCGTTTTCTTCTCCATAAATCACATCTCCTAACGACATTCTTTATGACATAATGCGCTGAAATATTGGAATTGTTTTGAAATAAACAGAAGGCCTGTTTGATAAATCCCGATAGAGCCGTATGACTAAATCTCGGCTTTTCAGCGATGCTCACTTTGCAATTATTCGTATTAGGAAACCCTGTGTCTTGATGGAATTGGTTTGGACTATCCCTGAGGATCCAACAAAACACTTTGTTGTTGAACGGAACAAATTTAATCACGATAAAACACAGAAATAGTGCCAACAAACGACGCATACAAAGGTGGTACCAGACATCAACCTTTGTTAATGAGCCATCGCTGTAAGTACAATAAACACATAAAGTTAAAATGAGTCTACAAGGGTAGCACATGGTATTGTATCACTGTAATATGAAGCAATCAATGAAATAACATGGTTAAATTTACATCCATTAGATTTGAAATTCTTTCTATCTGCATACAATCGTATTTCTCCATAACCTGATACGTCAGTCATAGCAATGTTGAGCAGTTAAAGCTTTGGTCATGTTTGTTTAATTGGCATTTAACATTGTACTCATGGCTATTTTACTTAAATGATGCCAGATATACACGTATACCTGTGCGTGAAAGAGGACCTCGGATTTTTCAGCGGTTTATTGAAGGAGAATCAGCGGTCCTACAAGTTAACCACTGAACCTCTGCAGTGGCCTACACAGCTGAAAGTGGAGTTTTCCAACTTCTTGTACAAGGAAATATATTCTTCTTCTCAAATCACACGTTTTGTTCCTAATGTATATTATTCTCCATCTCGAGTTCAGCATTAAATAACTACATTTATAGAAAAGTACCTCCTGGATACCCAAATAGAATAAAATAAAATAAAATATATTTACCATGAACTCTCTTAGTTTATTAAAGGTGTTTCCTAATGGGTTGCGACTTGCCACTCTTCATACAAGTTATTTGAGCTGTGAAGTAGGCAGGGTAAACTCCATTCGGAACGAATCCATACCGGAGATACACGACGAATTGGTAGATATTGAGAAATTACCAAATGGAGGTCAGGTTTCTATAGATACCAGTCCTGTCATTGCATTCCCCTGGTGATGACTCTTAATAAAAAGTCAGATGTTCGAATCCCAATTTCTCCACCTGTATGCTGATTTTTTTAATGAAACAAGTTGCAAATGGTTCAGTGAATATTGAACTATTTTTATACGATTTCTAGGTATCAACCATTTGGGAATACCTTTATCCTAAATACTGAAATAGGTTGAACAAAAGTAAAAAAAACACACAATTACTAAATGCTATAAATGCATAGGTTAAAGGTAGACAAGTGTTCAACAATATAATTTGCATAGATACGATAACAAGTCAATCACTTTAAATAAATACGTTCACATAATTATAACCTCTTCACATGTGTACCGGAAATGGCTATACAAAAAAAGAAGAAATTATTGTTAATGATACACGCAATTATTTCAGTATATTGTCAGTTTGTGTAGGCGGACAGACGTTTGTCGTTCAAAACTTAAATACGTTCACAATCTAAAACTAAAAAAAATGAATGCGAATTGGTTTACAGGAGTCGAGGATTTATAAATCATTACAGAGTATGTAAGTATCCATCTATCTTTCCAGCCTGTGGTCCAATTTCCTTTACCGAATTCACTCTCTCAAATGTATCGGTGCCGTTCCAGGTTTAGTGTCTTTTATTGTCGTCACATAAAAATCTGACACTTCCCACACGATGGTCTTATTATCTTCCTACGCTTGTCGGTAGTGACAAGAGTCACACATGTGAAGAGGTTAATGTGTCGCCAGTCGTTTTTTATGGCAATTCCAACATAATTAGTTTTGGAATCTCGGTTTTAAAATGCTTATTTTGGTTACCGAAAAATACATTTCTTCTAATCGTTTCCAGTGAGAGCAGACGACGTGTACATCTAGGTGATATAACCTTCTCTACGGACACGTGCATCAAGACATACGTGACTTGTTTGGGAGAGCTTAAAAAAATTACAATTCATCGATTGAATTTTACTAGCGGGAAAATCGCATTGAAAAAGAATCATTTTAGTTTAAAAATCAATGAACATGGACTATAGAACAAGCGCATTTTAATTTTGCATTAGAAACGACTGTTGTTTGTTGGCACAATTTCTCTCTCTGATGAAAGAGCAGTGTGCATTCAGATTTCATGTTGATGTAGTTCGGTATAGGAAAGAGATATCCAAGATTTATTAGTATTTCGGTCTGTTTGAGGCGAACAACGAAACAGTTTGTGACTTGGACTTCCTATCTATTGAAGATTTAAACTAGTGTATGTGTATGCTACTTCACCGAATTCCTCCTATTAATGGTTGACTTACACTGAACCAGAAATTGATTTCATAACACGTGAAGAATATAGTGGAGTCTTATTGACATAAAAAAGTTAATTACTTAAATAATGTTAAGATGCGACAAAGAAAAGAGAGAGCATAATTGAACACAATAAATGATGCCCGTTTTACCTGCGTTTTATTGCAGGCCGGAGTATCGCTTTAAACCAGGAGTCAAATATCGAGCTTCACCAGAAATCGTTAAGGAGTAAGATTACATTGTCTATTTAGCCCCATAACTCTTCACCATAGCTTGATCGACGTGTGGGAAATTGTAATCCCTGATTTCAGAGTTAACAGAACAACCTAGATTAGGGGTATATTGACATCAATTGAAGGTGTAAGTATGGAAGGGATAAGACCCAATTTACTATTGTAAATCTCGTTATGTACAATTAAATTTCTAATGCCGACTGTTATTAAACCAGCCGGAGATTCAGAGAATTGTCATCAACTGTAATACGTCTTTACTCAAGACTATATACGTCTGTGATAACTCCAGCAGCCAATAACAACACTGGCTGAACCACAGAATGGGAATGACTGGTCATGTGGTAATTGTAAAGCGGTTGAAAGGGTAAGTGTAGACCGCATAACTATTCAGATAATAGAGGCCATAGCGAAAAATTGAAATATACTGAACATTTCGTCAAAACTTTTACGATTAAAAACAATATGTTCATTATTGATGTTCACGAGATTTCAATCAAAATTGGAGGGAGAGTCTGGGCATCAATAATATATCCTCAGTCTATTTGACAAAAAGCTGAATAAAATTGAAAACAACATGTTTGCTCAATTATTCGGTATATACTGAACGTTCTTAAAGGATATTTACTGTAGCTAAAATAAAATGACTTGATCTATGTCGGCTCTCCCTGGTAGAATGCCTGTTCAAAAGTGACGGACATAACAGTTCTTCACTCTGTTTTGTTTCTCTTTTAGTGAAAGAGTTTAAAGGCTACAGAGCTCAAACTCAGTCACAAAAACAGTTACCTTACCAGGAATAAATTACAGCTCCCTGGTTCTATTGAGCATCTAACAAAAACGTCATTAACGTTCTCTACTGGTTGATTTATTTTCAATTGACAAATGAAATTCGGGTCTAACCACCGAAAGTTAGGCTAACAGTGACCAATTGTGAATTTGATGGCGTTTACGATTCGAGCTGAATTACTCAATTTAGACTTTTCAGCGATACCCACCTAGCAATTAATTGTATTATGTATCCCTGTGTCTTGATGGAATTCGTTTGGACTATCCCTGAGGATCAAACAAAACACTTTGTTGTTGCACGGAACAAATTTAATCAGGATAAAACACAGAATTATTGCCAAGAAACAAATCCTACACCAGCCGGAATGAATGAACCATTTCTGTAAGCACAATACGTATATTATGTGTAAATCAGACTGCAGTCTACAAGGCTAGAACATGGTATTCCGTCAAGTGGACCTGTTAATGATAAAACATGGTGAAATTTACGTACATCAATTGTGTTGATACGATTTAGAATTCCTGATCTCTGTATAAAGTTTTATTTCTCCCTATCAATAACCAGATCGGCAATAATCAGTCGAGCATTCAAACGTTTTATCTTGCGTACTTAATTGAAGATTAACGTTGTACTCATGGACATTTCACTTAAATGATGCAAGATTTATTCACTTTACACATTGGTCAGGGGACCTCAAACTTGTGGGAAGTACATCAAAAAATTATCAGAGGTCCTCGAAGCTTATCAGCGAGCCATTGTCGTAAGACACAGAGCTGTTAATAACGTTAAAAAAGGAAAACAGCTTTACGGTTGAATTAAATTGATTTGCGTCTTTGCTCTTGAGGCAAGTTAGTACCAAGAACCATTAAGGCGTAAGTGGGGTTTTCTAAAGTCAATAAAGCGCCACATATTTTCTTTCGTTCATCGCACGTTTATTTCCTTTAGGCACTATTCTCCATCCCCAGTTCAGATTAAATAATTAAATTTATAGAAAAGTACCTCCTGTATACCTGAATTGCTTAACTATATTAACAATCTACTCTTTCAGTTTATTAACGTTAATACTGTAATAAGTAAAAACAAAAGTGGAACAAACAGAGAACTCAAATGTAAGTACATAAAACTACAATAATCAAACCCGGGAACAAACATAAAGCTGGAAAGCATGTCACAAATAAATCGGCTCATTTCGCGTAAAAAAAATCACACAATTGCTATTAAAATGTAATAAATGCAATTTCTTCCTAAATTTACAGGATAAAAAGCATGATAACTTTGTAAAAGAATGGGCGGAAATACAATAATAAGCCAATCACTTCAATGCATTCAAATTCTGAAAAATCGACTGAGAATTAATATTCATGAGTCTGGGATTTATAGGTCAATACAGAGCATTTAAGTATCTGTACACTTTCTAACTTTTGATCAAATTTCTTTTGTTGAATTTACGCTGCCAAATAAAGCGTTGACGTTCTTAGTTTAGTGTTTTATATTGTCGTCACTTAAAAATCTGACACTTCGCACACGACGGTTTTATTATCTTCCAACGGTTGCCGGTAGGGACAAAAGTCTCAAGTGTGAAAAGGTTGCGTTGGAGGAACATTTAGCTGAGTACAAACAATAGGGACGAATGTTATCCCATGACAAGGTGGCCGTCTACTCAATATTTGAGGTAAAGGATGGAAATTAATGAATGTTGGTGACTTTGTCATAAAGTATTATTCAATTATTTCGTATTAATTTGTTATTTTCGATCCTTTCAATTTTAATTTACTTACCCCGCTATTCTTGGGGTTTGCCTCTGATAACCTGTTGGTCACAGCACAGTTCCCCTCTTGGTCTGTTCACTAAGACGTTAAACCTCAAGGCTGTATTATCCACTAAATGTGGGGCGATTCGAAAACTTTGACGTTCGGCCGTGTTGATGTTACCCGGCATTCGGTTGCAATCCACCATAGGGAAAATGACAGAAAAAACCAACACATAAGCATCATGTTTTATAAGTGCCCAATTTGCTTACTCGGGAAAAGCAGCAACAAGAGACACCACTGAGACGACACGATTTACTGCCCTTTAATTGAAATATGGAAAAATCGCATATATTAAAAAAAAAAAAAAAAAAAAAAAAAGGATCCCCTTGTTATCAAGCCATAGTATCACATTGCCAAATCTACCCAATCACCAAACTGAAATGCGTCATGTGACTTGGGGTTTTCCCTTCCGTTGTACTAATATGGCCGACATGATATAGCAATAAATCGTAAGACTGCATTGACTATACCTGGTTCTAGATTTCACGGTAAACAAACAAAACTACAGAGAATAGGGTTATATTTACATTCAACTTGATCATCATAGCTATACGAATTGAATGTCTAAGTTTGGAAAGGAATCATGTTGTAAATGTAAAGGCGTTGAATCGTTAAGTTTTGGCACTATTAGGACTTATTTTATCACTTTACATTTCTATTTTAAATTTCACAATATTACACACTAGCCTTTGTAATCTTCCTATACGTTTAGGATTATGTGTATAGGTACAATGTGTTACGTCTAGTTTCTATTTTGATAAATCCACTTAACGTCTCTACTGTCTTTATGGAAATGTCAACAGACAGAGAATGGCTTATATTGTAAGTCTCCTCCGATCTAAATGATGTCTACATTTGACTAAGAAATGGGGACTGATCAAATGCACAGGTCCTAAGAAAATGAATAAATCAAGTAAATGTGACATTTTGTTTCACAGTTAATCTTATATTACCTTGTTTCAATGAATCGTATGAAGTAATGAATTCCTTGAGGTAGGCAGAATGTTGGATAACACATTTCAGCGATGGTTTGAATCGATTCCAATAGGATAAAGACAATTTCTGTTAGAAATCAATTGACAGATGTGTTATTCGCATTACAATTCTTCATGATTAATTTGTTATTTCACGTCTGTCTTGGAAACAAAGTTAACTATTAAAGCCTCAATGAAACGGAAAGCGGGCTAACCCAGGTAATCTTTCTGGTCCAAGTGTCAAGACACGTTGTCAAAATTAAAACCAAACTCCGACGTTACGCGGAATTGCAAACACAGGATTCACACAATAAATCCACTACGAAAATGTTCGAAATGATAAAACATCCCACTGTTTGAAAAACAAGGTCGATTCGACCAGCTTTTTCATACTAGCAGTGTTCGTGTGCGTAATCTTCTCCAGGAATCGTTTCTAACAACTACTAACCACATGTGAACATTCTTTTTGACCTAATCCGCTGACCTGACATGAAATTCAGACTAATCCCTTTGGTCGGTTAGCTGATGTAAAAGTACATCGGAGAAACATGGCAAATCAAACTTGTTATTTGTATGTAAAGTAGTGCCAGATATCACTGGTTACGGTGGTCGTCGAAAGTAACGTTATGTTCATATGCGATGAATTTTGTTTTTACCAACATATATTTGTTTGTTTCATCGATTGGCGATTAACGCGATACGCAACCAACTTTCGCTTGCATGTTGACAGTGTACTACTCTGTTAGATTGTTTGTTTTGTTGGTGTTTAGCGCCATAGCCATGGGTATATTTTGTCAGTATAAGGTGTTCTGTATATAAATATTCAGATAAGCCAGTAAAAAAATATCCAACGTTCAAAGCTGTTTACGGTTGAATATTGTACTCAGGGACATATCACTTAAATGGTGCTAGATTGTATATTTTTCCACCTGCCTTACTTCAATAAGATGGGAAACAGGAAAGAAACATGGTAAAACAAATACGCGATTTCCGGATTCTGACCAGGTACGTCCCTCATATACTCGAGGTGGACATGGGACCTTGAAACTGGGCGGAAGGTAGGTGGTCCTTTAAGTTATCTACGGTGCCACCACCGTGGGCCTACATATATGTTGAGAATGTAGAAATAAAAAACAAGAACAGAAATACTGGCTGGGGGGTAATAGCTGTAACCTTTGTTGTTTAGTTATTTCACGTCTGTCATGGACACACCGTTATCGATTAAAAGCGCAATGAAACCTGACACAGAATACACCAGATAATCTTTCAGGTCCCAGCTTCTAGAGAGATGGTCACCATGAAAACCAAACTCTAATGGTTCTTCAGAATTGCTAGGATACAAGATTGCGCACTTCTATCTATCTTTCACTGACTGCTAGTATTTAATTTTAAATTGTAGGATTCACACAATAAATCTACTAGAAAATGCCCAGAATGCTCAAACATCACAACCGTCTTTGTGAAAGTATTTTCTGCCCAAGTAGCTGAAACATTGTGGTATGAATCCCGACCCCACCACCCCCTGATGGTTAATTTAGATCTCGATTCCATCAATCTAAGAAAACAAAACTTAAGTTTTGATTGATTGGTTGATTGATTGTTTAGTGTTTTACGCCACATTCAGTGGTATTTCACCTATGCTGTGGCGTGAACATTTCGATATCAGAGGTAATTCCAATCCGAAGCAACCCAGACAGAAAACATCAAAAAGAGAAACAAAACGAACCGAACAGGACATACCTCAGTGTTAAAAAATATGTCAATATATTAACAGTTTAAATTTGGATCTAAAAATTGTAAATATTCTGTTTAAAACTATGTTTAGAGCTAT
>JARFOD010161661.1:0-11955 GCA_031763545.1 Mopalia muscosa | reverse complement strand
AGAGCTAAAGATTTGTTTGTTTGATTGGGGTTTAACGTCGTACTCAAGGGTGTTTCACTTATATGATGACGGCCAGCCCAATGGGTGAAGGAAACCACCCTCGACAGCACTGGCAACAAACAAAGACAGGACGGGACAAATACAATACAGACGCAATACAGACACCACAAACAGATCAGCTTCCTGTCCCCTTTAGCACTGAGAGCACCAGGGTAACATGAAGTTCCCGCCAACCGCCCGCTAGAGCTAAAGAAGACCATGATAGACCAACAGCGCATTTGATTGGCTGTAGAGCTGGAATCAGCCAACCAGGTCACACAGCCTTAGGTTTTCTATTTTGCGCTGTTTATCGATGGGTTTCAGTTTTAGTTAGTAAATTCATTTGGGTTTTTTCTTCAAATTTAAGTCGTAAGTGAAGCAAGAAATGGTTCATACCTAAATAAACTTAAAAATATGGTCAGTCTGTGATAAAAAATATTTCTGAGAGCGTATGAATTCCTTTTTGGCTATCTTGTCTAGAACATATAGGCCTACATATATACACTGTAGACATCAGATGTACAAGGTCTTAGTTTGCCTGAAATGTGACCGTGCGTTCGCGTGAAAAAGAAAAGGCCTGGAGACACCCCTTTTGCCTAAAACTATGCCCAAGATTGCCGGATGACTCACTACACCCTGGATGGTAGACAGACGGCCATGAATCGTTGAATGGTACATCCAAATAGGATAAGTAACAAATGGTACATCCAAATAGGATAAGTAACAAACTTGAGGAGGAACATTCAAATGACGCAATACAAAGGCCACACAAATAAATCAACTTTGGGTCTCCTCCAAGCACTTGAAGGATATATTGAAACAGGAAGCTCAATCACAGCAAAACAAACACGGCATCGAACCATATTCAGACACAGTTTAACTCAACACAATGTAAATATTCTTGAACATTTTTATCTTCCTATCTCATATTAACATCATAATAAAGGAATCCGGAAATGTCTTTTTGAAATTCTCAGACACCTTGACGTAAATCTGTCATCACAAGTTATTTACAAACCAAACTTGTGTCACTTTCATAGGTTTCCTAACACTGTCACAAACTATAGCACCAGAACAGTAAACAGTTTCAGACACTTATTAATTTTTAGCACATGTGCCGCAATTCCGAAAAGATTTGTCATGTCTTTTTGTCATCAATCTTTCCTCTCGTTGGTATAACACAGCTGAAGAACATATTCTACAGGTCACCTAATGCATACATTAGTTCAGAACATATCTAAACCAAAAATCATGATTACAAAAGAATTAATCTTTCCTCTTGTTGACATAACACGACTGAAGAACAGATTCTACATGTCACACACAAACATTAGTCCATAACATCTCTCAACAAGAAATCGTGAATATTTCACCAGGATGGATACAATTCTGCTTCACTAAAATGGTGGTAACAAATTTTGTTCGGATTTGTTTAGCTTGGTGCAACCCCATACTCTACCTAATGCCCTGTACAGTATGAAGCAGGATCCACATTCTGAGATTGTAGGAAGTCACGAGAATAAGCAGTTCACTTTTGAGAATTTCAGTAACATCTTGGACTGCGTTACATAAAGTCAATTTGCCATGCCTCTGAGAGCTACAAGTGTACCACCAATTGATCAATGTGCATTATTTATATGGTAGGATGTATGAATGGAATAATACCATACATTAGACCTGTCCATCATGCATATCGCTCGTCCACGTAACCACCCTTCAAAGGAATGTCCCCAACTCTACAAAAGAAAACAAAATGCATTATATTGCTGTGAATATTGGCTCCCTTGATTATTTCAATGCTAATATTAGTATGAAGACCATAAAAAAATATTTACTTCCTTAACACTTACAGAATAGCTTTGGACACAAAGGCTAAGACAGAGGGGTGTCCACCCTGAATTGAATAATTGCCTCATTCGGACATTCTGTTTAAAGCAACTTTAAAAGATAGGCAAACTGTAAAATTGGACACCCAGTTACTTAAAAAGTGAACAAAATGACCAGTGACCCTGTTTGGGCAAAAGGCTATATTTGAAAATTACTATCTTTTTATTAAGACAGACAGCTATGCAAATAGAAACAAAATTTAGAAATGGGGTGAAAAAAAAAATTTATATATATATATATATATATATATGCATTGAAGTTGTGTTACACCACATAAACCCCAGTGGCTTTACCAAAATACTGCATACATAGGGACAGCTTGGTATCATTCTACCAAATATTGTCCAAAACCTTCTCTGGGTGGCAAATATATTTTTTACATAGAATATCGGCCTATATTATATTTTTTAGAATATACAGAACGAAAATTGTGCGAAACGCAATTTATGTTAACGCAACTGATTCGCATATTTAATGAACTAAGAGTTACGGAGGGATATATATCGAATACATAGGTGTTTGATTTCTTTGTCGATTTTATTATGGCGACATAATGACGGAAAAGATTGATAACAAAATTGAATATTATAGGATGAAACGGACTTAAAATTTCGCAGCTATTATAAATTTCCTTGAATTACGAACGATGGTTGCATTATCGTACATGTCTTAACTCGAATAGTTGCGTTTTATAATGACGATTATTGACGATACTCTTACCTTGTCAGTATGAGAGCGGCGGATCATAGCTTCGTTCTTCGAGATGAATCTTCCTTTTTTAACTCTTGTTTTTCGGCATGTCATTGTAATTAGCATTACTAGGGATTTTCATAGACACTTTCACTTGATTAGTGAACTAGACTAGCTGTTTTAACTTGTCAAAATTAACTCAACGTGTACTGTTAAATCAACAATTTAAAATCAAGCTCCATTGTTTTTCTTTGTTCACACGTGGATAGCAGAACTGAATGGCTTTCTTTCAACATGGATTGAATAAACCAGCTACATGTACAATGACGTTTTCAATGAAAACTGCTTGAACTTTCATTGATGAATGGTCTCTTTAGAACTGAATAATCATGAGAAACAAACACCACCTCATTAATCAGCTGTTACAGGTGTGGTTTATGACTCATGAGTGTTTCACTTATATGAGGATTTTGCCTTGTCAATATTTGAATCATAATGGAAAACAAAGATTGTTAACTTGGGGTTTAACCTCGTACTCAAAGTATATGACAACGGATTGTCCACTTTATACTGTTCCTGGAAGACCAATAGTGGTAAATACAGGTTTCTACATTGGGCGCCGTGTGTCGGGGTTTGGGGAACGCAGACTGATGCAGATATTTTTTATTTTGCATGTCTATGGAGAGCAGATTTTGGAACATCTTCCGGGAAGGTCTCAATCATGGAAAATAATTGAATAACCAACTTTATTTAGGGGATTTCTCGACATGAGAATGCTAATTTGAGCATTTGGGGAGCCGTCCTAGTTTGGGGGCTGGTAACCAGTATGAGAATCGCTCTGTATTTGCCCCTGACATTTGCTTGCTTAGATCCTATAATACTGGCACAACTAGCTTGTTTCTTTATTTGATTAGTGTTTCACAGGGCAGTTTCTAAACAAATCCTATCTCCAATTCCTCAAGCCATGATTTTAACAGGAATTTAGTTTGGGTGCCCATACGTTGGCCGTAACTAAAATGGCTCTGGATACTCCTCTGTTTAATCACCCAAAACAACTATTTCAAGTCACAGATATGTTAAATTTTGTACATTGAAGGATGCAGAATGAATGATATTTCTGTTTACAAGAAATATATACCGGACAATCACAGAGCATCAATTAGTTCTTATGTTACCCCTTAGAACCACCAGGGCTACAGAAAGCTACTCTACTAACAGTAAATTGCCCCACTAGTCGATGCAAGTAACAGACGTTTCTGATATGTATCTACCTCACCCCAAAACACATATGGGTGCTTGGTCAGCAAGTCCTTTCCCTGTCCCAGACTAGTCTTAGCGCAGATAAATTTATTTTTCTGAAAGAACTGAGGATTGATTGGCACTTCCTCAGTTTAATAGCCACACAAGGTAGACTCTATATAGTGAACGGTACATAGAAGCGTGATAAGAAAACTCATAAATACAGACACTACTTTGATGGTCGATACTATAGTTGTGATAATTCTCATAAGTGGGGGCTCGCCATGAGCTATAATATTATAACACAAATGCAGAACAAGGACCACTTTCACAAAATGTCGTATAACAAATAAATACCTTAGGATAAAATTACATCATGTTTAACAATAGCGTAAAAATATAGTGCATTATTTTATTGTCGTACAACATTTTCTGAAAGTGGCCCCAGGTCACACGGCAGGTGAGCAGAGCTAGTCACCTCTAATCCATAAAGTATGCTGTATTCAGGGTTTGAAAAAGTGTGAAACTTGGAAACTATGTTCTCGATCATTTTCTCCCTTGGCGAACAATTTCAACAGAGCAAAAAAAAAACCCACTACAACAATAACGCTCAGCTGTAACATCACCAAGTAGGCTACCGTATATCACTTTATGGGACCACGCCTTCACTAGAGCAGGTTTTGCCTTCCCTGGGTCTGGTCAACCTCAAAGCCAGACAGTCCGTCTATCAGGACCATGGCGGGAAAAATTTGATAATAAGGGAATGTCATTGCCGAGAAAATTACTGATAGTCGCGAGACATTTGAGCAAAAAAAAAAGAAAAAAGAAGGCAATTCTAAGCTAATGTTATTTCGCCGGTTCACGGCAGAAAAGGCAAATATTATTCTTTCCAGCTCATTTTAAACCCATCTTGTATTGTTTACGATAAAATAATATATACAGAGTGCGCCAATCAAGCTACCTCAGTAGGCTACAATAGTAAGGGCTTCTGGCACAAATAGACGAAAAACAAAGAAAATTTTGATACGTGTGTTCAGGCAGGTTATGATCGCCGAAGCCGGGCTAACTACTTGTTCGGATCAAACATGTTTAATATTTTCCTTCGATTTTTAATCGCCAATGTGTTCATGGAAACGAGTTCAAGTGCGCGAATCAATGCTGATAAACCTTTCTGAGTTATAGTTCTTCTCACATGACACAAAATGGCAACTTCTACGAATGAAGTCTGGGTGAAATTATTTTCCAAAAATGTCTGTTCTCCCATCCCCTATAGCCTGACATATGCCAAAACTAATTTCAAACGACGTTTTGTTACTAGAACAATCCCACTTAGTTTGATTTGAATTCCATAAAAAGTTTTCAAGTTAACATACAGAAACCCAATTTAGACTTTGCCACCAGGTGGTGCCACCTTTAGGACGACATATGCCAAAATCAATCCCAAGTGCAGTCTTGTCACATGGAACACAAATACTAAGGTTGATTCATATTAAATAAGCGATTTTCGAAGTTAATGTCCGGAAACCAAAAAGTTGACGGACAGATGGACGGACAACTCCATAACGTATAAAAAAACTATTATTTTTTCAATAACATATTTTATTTACTATCTATCTCTTACAAGTTACAAGCGACCGTGATCGGGTGATCATATTCGCTGGTGTGTCCCCCGAATTACACTAAATAAGTAAGAATATAATTGTACATGTGAAAACTTTGCATAATACACAGCTTTAATAGTAGGTGAGTGATTGGACAACATCCCGATTGAAAAGCAGGCTTCACACAGGGTACAGCGTGAGCAAGCCGTGTCTAGTAAGGAGTGTTCATTCAGCTGGATGATATTGGCAAATCAACTACAATCACCCTGCTAGTGCATCTACTATGGCAGGAATTAATAAGGAAAAAGCGCGGACCGAAGAGAGAACAAATTTACAATAGGTATTGGTAACCTAGTGGGAGACAGAAGAATTGGATCGATTCCCGACCAGACGGTGAACTTAATGCGTTTGGGGTTCATGCAACACCCACTAGAGGGACACTTCTAGATGGTTACGTCCCCCGGATCAGCAGTTATTGTTTCAAGAGGATTTAGTAGAATAGGCGAACTATTTTGCCTATGCCATCGGCAGATCCCGATCAACTTTGCATTTTTTCGAGCCCTGGCTGTATTGTTTAAACAGCAGCGGGGAAGTGGATTTTGACCAGGGCAACCATATTCTCAGAGTTACACAACTGAGTTTGTAAAGAACATTTCTACATGGCTCCTACAATTTCTTTAAGTTAGTTGTAAACGAAAACAACTAATTATCAGATAAAGCGCTTCTGCTTGTATTAGAACCTCGGCTACAAAGGAAGCCATATTGACATGTACCCATTTGTTTATACATTATATCCGAACAAGAGCCTAGAAGTTCTGAGCGAGTTAAGCTTCTGTACTTGTATGGCGTGGCAGTGTCCTGTTTACATTCAGTTGTGAGGACTCACTTTAGGACTGGCTCGGGGCAATCATTTTTTAAAAACGAACATCATTTCTTATGTAGAAAAATTCATTTCGGGTATGAGTTTGTTGTTAACAGTTTCAAATGCCAATGGTATCTTTTGAAACATACATCTCAGTTTAACATTTAAACTAAACATGGCGAGGGTTTATTAGGAGCAACGAAAACAAGGATAAATCTCGATTTAGAAATATTTTAATGTCAAAACACTAATGAATGGGTTTATACAGCGTTAAAAATAATGAGATTAACACTTATTCTGCACAGCTGTATGGAAATTTTGTTTAAAAACAGAACATACAGACGTGCATTTAATAATAATAATAAAAAAAATCTCAGTGATCGCAACTATAGAACATTTCTTTAAACACCAAAAAGCGAAGGTATTTGTTTAAAAAAAAAGAAAAGATAATTTCACGACAGAAAAACGCATGATTATACGATACAAGACAATATGGATTTTCATAAGTCGCATAATGTCCACTTAGTGTTATTAGTCACAATGTCAATTCTACATCCCAGCTAAGACAGAAATTCATCACCACTGCGTCATTTCTCAACTTAACTGTGAAATGCAATTCACTGCAGTCTTATCTAATACAATATGCAGAAAACTATGAGATACACAAGTGTCGATGTAGGATGAAATCGATGGGTGAAGTGGGAAGCATTGGAATAGGTGAGTCTATGTAGCTTTAAAAGAAAATGGGTGCTTTATTTAGGAAAGATTGATCCATCTTGGTATTGCCTCCTTGTGCTTGGCCGCCTGCTTGTTGCCCATAGCTATCCTGCGCAGGGGGGCGAGCCGACGAGTTATATGGGTCACGGTAACTTTCTGAAGCACCACTGTAGTTGTTTGCCGCCGAAGTTGCGGTAGTGCCGTAAGTCGAATCTCCATAAGATCCCCTTGGATAATCTGGGTACGCCGTTAATTCGGAACGCCTGTACTCTGAGCGGTAATCATAACCATTCCCGGCGGATTCGCGCTCTCGAGCATACGGATCACGAGACGGTAACGGACGCATATGGTCACCACGATCAGGTAGGGCATATTCTCTTTCTCTGGCAAGATAGGGGTCTCTTTCTCTAGCATAATCTGCCAGGGCATGTTCTCTAGGGACTTGTCCGGGGAGCTCTCTACAATAAACCAAACCAATGGAAATACAAACTCAGCGTCAGTTAACAGCGCACACCACTGACGCACTACACCAGAATATTTTATTACACTCCCTCACTTAAAACCACAGTTGTACATAAACATGTTAAGTGACATGTTGAAATTAGTCTAAAACTCGCTTTAATCTTTGTTAGCGCTTTCAGATTTATTAATCGATTAATTTTCATCCATTATTGGCCGAATAGAGATATAAAACAAAACTATGAATAGAACTAAGCTTGTATAAAAAAATATAAAAAAATTGCTTTAACTAACGCATGTAAAAAGTAACAAAATGAAATGTAGTGAAATTCAAAAGAAAAATGAACGTGTTCAGTAGGTGTGTTCAGTAGGTAACAATATCCGTATAATCTTATCAAGGGCTGAAATACACTGAACTAACCATTACAGGTGAAACCTACAGTTTCTTTTCAGAATTGTTTTAAAATCATACAAACTTTATCTCGACAAAATTAAATGTGGAAAAAAAATCCCACAAAAACTGCATGCACGAACAAATCTAAACATACCTTTTCTTTGATATTTCACCGCTTTCAAAAGACGAAAAAAATAAAATAAAAATCATCTGGACAGAATTGACTAACAAAAGCTGTAGCTAACTACATTCGGTTTGTTGGCTTTATATAGGTATAGTGGTGAAAATAAACAGCGGATGTGACAAATTTTAAAAAAAGATCAAATCTGTCTTTAAAGATCGTTAGCCCATACTTATTTCAATGAGAAAATGGGATATTTCGTCCTTATATCTGCCATTGTCTCTCGCTTTTGTTGATGAAAATGATGTTTTAATTGATTGAGGTTTCACGCCGTGCTTAAGGGTATTTCAAAAGGATGTTTTAAAGTTTAACACTTACCGCCTTGTTTCATAACCACCCGAATAACTGAAAATTAAAAGATAGCCATTTATGTAATAGAAAAATTTGATTTGTTTAATTAGAATCTGCTGCCATACTTAGTTATTTCACTCATGTGACAGCTAACGGTAAGAAACGATGACAAGACAGGGCACTAGAGCCGTCACAATTCAACCTTTATTCGATTGTTGATTATTTTTGTTCAATTCTTGATTCTTCTGTTTTGGTTAGGAATCTCTAGATCTTTTAACTAGCTAAACTTTGCGTAAAAAACAGTTGACAATTTTTATGTCTGTTTTTCCTCA
Source organism: Mopalia muscosa (assembly GCA_031763545.1). Taxonomy (NCBI): domain Eukaryota; kingdom Metazoa; phylum Mollusca; class Polyplacophora; order Chitonida; family Mopaliidae; genus Mopalia; species Mopalia muscosa. Next base: position 3,263 of record JARFOD010161661.1, on the reverse strand, counting down.
GTAACTGCGCTGCCTGCCATCATTTGTTTGATGTTTAACGTCATACTCAAGGGTATTCCACTTAAATGACAGATTGTCCACTTCACACTGTACATAGCTTTATTATGGTGTAAAACCGGTGAATGTTACATCGAAGCAGGTTCAGCGTAGGAAGCGAATGCAACAGAAAGCAACCTCTTTTCTCGCCTCTTACAATCGACCGAGGAAGCTGAGGGAGTATTCTGCAGGGCCATGGCCCACCCGCTCCCTCACGGGGCTAGTGAGTATAGGACAACATGTGTTGTTTTGCACATTCAATCATTTGTTTGATTGGGGTTTAATGTTGTACTCAAGGTTATTTCACTTGTATGACATCGGATTGTCCACACTGATCCAAGCCTTATGACAGTAGGAAACCCAGAGGAAACCTGGTCAAACCCATCCTCACGATTGCTGGAGCCACATCGAGTGACCATCTCACCTGATTGTCGACATGACATCATGAACGGTACACTAGAGTAGGATTATTAAGCGCACACACTTCCACTAAGCCATGGCTGCGGGCCGGTTTTGCACATTTTAAGAATATACCATATAACCCTAAGAGTCTATATAAAAACAAGCCGTGCAGCTTATAGGTCCAGCACATGAGACCAACATTGTATTTTAAAAAAAAAAAACCAACATGCTCATCATCCTGGTCTTATTTCCTACTGAGATTGAGTTTATTTGTTTGTTTGATTAATTGGGGTGTAAAGTCATACCCAAGGGGATTTCACTTATATGAAAACTGATTATTCACTTCACACTGCACCTACCCTTATTACGGTGGAAAAGCGGAAGGATTTGTTTGTTTGATTGGGGTTTAACGTTGTACTCAAGGGTATTTCACCTATATGAAGACAAATTGACCGCTTCACACTGCACCTAGCCTTATTACGGTGGAAAACTGGGAGGCAACCACATTGAAACCACCCATGCGATTGCCAGAGCCACAACATGTGGCTCGCTCATATACCTGATGGTCGACAGGCAGACTCAATCTGGTGAACGGTAAATCAAAGCAGGTTCAGTAAAGTAAGAGCACACGCTGCCACTGCCAGGAGCTAGATTGAGTTTAAGAGGCATTTTTTCAAAGAGGAAAAATCACGGAGATTATCAGCATATTGGTTTGGGTGAATCTTAAATATAATAATAATAACTTTATTTAATGAGAATTAAAACATTTTTTACACCTTGTTGTGCTCAATAGATAGTTTTTCATAAGTTTCATATATATATATTTCTAAAAGCAATCACACTGGCACAGGGATGTAGATCAATTAAAATCGAAAAATCATCTTATGTTCTAGATAACTCCCAGAGACAAGTTTCTAAATATATATATATACATATTATTTTAACATTGAAAACATTGATTTATACAGTATTTATTTCCATGCAGAAAGGAATTTGGGTTGGCTCAGAGGCAAGGCCTATATAAACGCCGCTCCAACAACATTAAAGGGAACCCACCTGAATATGATCGGGTACTCCTGTACTGTCCATTCTGCTGGCTACATTGACCGAGTTCCCCCAGATATCATAGTGAGGTTTCTTAGCACCAATCACACCCGCTACCACTGGACCAACATTCATACCTGAAAAAAAAAATAATCAGAATTTGTTAAGACATCTTCTCTAACCAACAACCCTTGGTGGATTCATCAAATTTTATTTTACTTTTTAAAGCAATATTGGCATGTATACAAGGATTTCTTCACATCTGTCAAAATAATTTGTAAAATCATCAAAATTATTTAGATATCGTTAAATAATCATAAAATGAAATATGGACACTTACCAACTCTCATTTTAAAGTTGTTGAAGGAATGCTCATTGACGTACTGTAATTGAGCTTTTATAGCGAAGGCATACTCCGCTAGTGTGATCACATGACTTTGATCGGAGAAATTGGTTTGTGGAGTGAGCCCAGAAGCTGCCATGTATGTGTACCCAATTGTTTTTATTTTTTCAATACAGCTATACTGGTCCTGTTCTAATATCTAGAAGAAAACAAACCCTAATTAATTAGAAAATTATTTAATAACCACAAAACAATTCGTTTGTTTGTTTGATTGGGGGTTAACTTCATACTCATGGGTATTTCACTTAAATGACGAAGGATTGTCCACCCAATTGTTCCTGTCCTTGTTACGGTGGAAAATCGAGAGGAAACCTCAAAAAACACTCCCGAGATTGACAGATCACATCTTGTGACTCACACATATACCTGTTGGTCGACAGATGGACTTGATCCCATGAAAGGTTAATTGAAGTAGGGTTAGGAAGCACACCGCTACCACTAAGCCACGGTCGCCCACAAAACAAAGTCTTGAGGATGCAAGCAAGAATGACATTCTCTGTGCTTGCAATTAATATTTATGAATTAGAAATACAGATCAACATAAAACATATTAATTAAAAATAAAAAATAATAATAGAATCTGTATAGTTTAAATTTTTTTGAACGTTTTTCAAAAATTTCTTTGTAAATTTAATTATTTTATTTTTTTTATTTAATTTAACTACAGCACTATACTCTATCAAGCAGATTGTTTGTTTTACCACTAAGCCACTGCCAAGGTCCCTATTAAGCAGGAGTACCGTTGAATTTCACAGCACAATTCTTACCTCGTCAAAATCAGCAATGATTTCATTGAGTAACCTGAGACACTCAACACCTTCATTGTTCCCTTCCAGCTCCATATAAAATTCTGAGAAGTTTGTGATAGAGGCAAACATCACCCCAGTGTTCTCACAGGCTTTGTGGTACAGATTCTGAAAACGTATAAAGGTTTTGTTTTAAAAAGTCATACATGAGATGAGTCAACTGCAATATTTGTTGTTGTTGTATCTATTCCACATTTTACTCAACTTATACATGTCTACTTCACTCAAATTGCACAGTGTACTCTATTTTATGTTTGACTAAAAATCAACCCCTGTAAAGCATTGTTTGTTTCTTTGATTGGTGTTCAAGGCCTTTTCTTTACTCACATAAAACAGCATGCCAGCCTTATCAGTGAAGGAAACCACATTAAAAAACACTGGCAAGACAAAAAGACAAGACAGGACAAAAATAGAGAAACCCTGGACACAATATGACGACATCCTTAATGGATCGGCTTCATCTTGCCCTTTTGCTCCGAGGGCACCAAGGCAACAGAAAGCTCCCTACCAACTCTCCGGTCATGGTTTGGAAAACTACATACTGCCCCCCCCCCCCCCCCACACCGGGGGTT
>JARFOD010161650.1:0-11956 GCA_031763545.1 Mopalia muscosa | reverse complement strand
GCGGACTCGAACCCGTGAACGGTAAATCGAAGCATGTTCGGTTCAGGAAGCGCACTCGCTACCACTGAGCCACGGCCCCGATCGACTGAGGAAGCCGAGAGAGTATTAAGTAACTAACTTAACCATAGACTGTTTTCCTCAGGGTTTCAGGAATTCAGATAAGCATCAATATTATATATAATATATTTACGTACCTGTTGCTGATTGCAGGAGGGAGGTGATGGTTTTAATTTTTTCTTTCGTTTTTGTCTTGCTCTGTCTAGCGGTGTGAGGCATCGTGGGTCGAGGATATAACTGTCGTCAGTGTCTGTACTTGATTGCTCTGTTGTTAATGTTAGCTCTCTGAAAATGAATGCAGAGGACATCAAATATGGACATAAAATGATTCAATTACAATTTTGTTTAGCTCAGGTTTAGATTTGTGAAAAGCATTTTTTTTTAAATATTATGTATGTCAGTGTCATATTAAAATCAACAAGTAGGAAAATAAGAACAGGTATAAACTAAATCATTTGTGTTTACATGCAAACGTATGCACTTAAAGCGACGCCCCTCTCGGAAATAAAATGTATATAGGTAAAACGGGCATCACATCTTGTATTGAATTATGCTTTAAGTTTCTTAATGAGCTATATCCATTTCATAACTGGAATCATAACTGATTGGGTTGGGAAATGCTTAAACTACAGTCAAATTCATCTACGCGGCCATGTCTAGGGACTTATAGCACTAAACAGAAGAGCTCCACTAATATGGACCAATCAAATATCTTTCTTTTTAAAAAAGGTATCTGCATCATGGGACCTATAGAGTCAACTGTTTGACAGTTCACCTATATAGGTCATTGGTTCACACATGTTATTAACCCATAACACACAACAGTGTAAGTCACGTGACGTCATGGACAAGATTGATCACGCCAAAAATATAAGCTGCTAGGGGTTGTAGGTAGGTATATATTTTATTAAATGAGGAAATTAAATTAGTCAATTCCATATTGAGGTATATTAAATGGTAACCTTTCAAGGGATATAGGGGTTATCGGAGCTGGGGCATTGCTTTAATGACAGTGACAAGTTAGATTGACTACAGTCATCCTTTCACTTGATCTGTTTGTTTGTTTGCTGTTTCACCAAAATGACTTGATGGTTAAAGGAGCCAAGACAGCACTGGCAACAAATGACAAGAAACTTAGCGAATACTTCGGGAAGGCAGGTCTAAACTAGTAACCAATTTTTGAAAACTTTATTTGAACACTAGCCCACTTACTTGAGAAGACCAGGTGTTGAGGTACCAGTGAAGGTACATAACAAGGGTTTAGTGTTAAACTGTGAGATGATCAGTAGAAGTTTCATTTGAGCCGTTAGAAACTCTGTCGGGGAAAACGTCACTTTGATGAGGATCTCTCCACATGATGGAACTATACCTGGTCATTTGGTAAAAAAAGATTGCTTGAATAATTGACTGATTGATGTTCAATGACAATGGTTTTTTTAACAAAAATCTGATCCATCATTACTTCTTTCTGTCTAAGGTGGCTTATAATTACACAAAGATTAGCAGACATTAATGTTAGTGAGATTTTTACATCAGGCGAAATAGTCACATTTTAAAAATTTGTCAGTGAAATTTCAGCATAGAAAGTTCATCATTACAATTCTAAAACAACCAAAATCATTGCTATTGCCGTACTTAACTCATTCACTATTCCACTACTGCCCTTAGCAAGACTGTCGCTGATAGGCTGGAGTTCCCATGATTTTGTGTGGTTGTGCCAATAAAAAATCCAGCATATGGAACTGGGTCAGAATACAAATAAGCAGTGTTATGTTGTATGGTATCTCAATAGGAGTCTTAATTTAGAGATACCCTGTGTTTGGATGATGGGAATAAAAAGTAAACATAATGATTTGTTTGTTTGTTTGATTGATGTTTAACGTCGTACTCAAGGGTATTTCACTTATATGACGACGGATTGTCCAGTTCACACTGTACCCAGCCTTATTACAGTGGAAAACCCTGCGACTGCCGGAGCCACAACATGTGACTTGCTCATATACCTGATGGTCAAAAGGCGGACTCGAACCAATGAACGGTAAATTGAAGCATGTTCAGTTCAGGAAGCTCATTCACTACTACTGAGCCACGGCCGCAGGCCGTAAACATGATGAGATAGCTTCATCATTGGGCAACTCAAGATAAATTGCCGGTTAAATTTTTTATGCAAATGTCCGTCTCATTAACGTTGCCAGGCCTGCTGTTGGACAGAACGGGGTCTCCCCATCGAACGGTTATGCAAATTTATTTTAGGAGTAATATGTTTGAACAATTGTTTGCAGTACTCATTCATCTTCCTTTGCATTTTGCTACTGATTTTGACAAATTTTGTCATCTGATAATCAATGAAGATTGTATTTTAAAGCAATTTTGCTTCACTTTTCATAAAAGCACATTTACGTATTTAAAAAATCAGCAAACCAGGGGGGAATACAAATGTAAAGTTGTGTCACAAAATTTTAGAGAACCGCTTTTAAGGTTATTCCAGAAAAGATTAGAGCACAGGCCTGGTCTGCCCTTGGGGTCCATAGCTGTGGTTCAATTCTTAGGGTGTTAGCTTACTGAACCTTTTACGAGTCGCCTGAATGCCTAAACTAGACATCACATTGGCCATATTAAAATCAAAGCAAGGTGATCTATTTCTTTTGACACAACAAATAACGTTCTTTTTGATTGTTTGTTTGTTTGTTTGATTGATGTTTAATGTCATACTCAAAGGCATTTCACTTATATGACAACGGATTGTCGCTTTCTCATTGCGGCGCTCCTGGCCTAATTACAGTGGAAAACCGTGAAGAAACCTTGTGAATAACCCACCCCACAATTGCTGGAGCCACAACGTGTGACTCATATACCTAATGGTTGACAGGCAGACTCAAAGCAGTGAATGGTACATCGAATCAGGATTAATAAGCACACTCGCTACCAGTGAGCCACGGCCGCAGTCCTACATTCTTATTGGGGCATCAGGAATGTTAACATGACACAAGATGTACCAGCCATCTTGTCACCGTGACAGTGAACTGAACAAACCATTAATCTTCTACAGAACTACATGTACCTTGATAGAGAAGTGCACCACAGCAAACAGCCATACATTATGTTTCAAAGGGAGTTAACTCCTTCAAATAGAGATCAAGGGGGACTACTCTTACCTGACATTGGTTCCACTGAAAAGGATGGATGAGCCTGAGCTACATTCAGTTCAAATTCAAAATCAACTGGAGCTTCACATTTTAACGGGATCGATTTTGTTCTTCTGTTAACAAACCACAAAATAAAACTCAAAATCAAGGAAACATTTATACTGAAAGTCTGATAAGTTTGAGACTGGAAAAAAATAAACAAGTTTCCTCAATACAGAGGTTTTGAGTTATGACATTACGACAACAGAATGACGTCCCTTTGCGAAATGATGTTGCCACTTTATGGCACAGGTGGGCAGGCTGCCCATGCTTCAACATTGCGGGATGTTTGTTTTCAGGAAATTGTAACTTTAAATTGTAACTTTTGCAAAGAATGATATTTTAAGCTGTGGAGAAAGAAAATTCATATGGTTTCTTTAACGTTTACCCGTTAATTTGCAATATTCCCTATACCAACCAGGTTAAAAATCGTCGATTGGCCCTCCCTTGCCATAAACCGATAACGTAATTTTGCAAAGGGACCTCACTCTGTTGTCATAATGTCCTAACTGGAAACCCCCGCATTGACTCAAAGGAGAACATTGAGTATAGCTAGCAAGTTTTCTAAAACACATCCCTTTATGTACATATTTCCGCACTGTTAATCCCAGCATGTATAAAATGTTAATTAATTACCCGTACAATGTTATTAAATTATTGTATTGCTATGACAGTTAAGACAGCTTTGTGATTAATTGATGGATTAATTGACGCAGTGTTTTACGCCGTAATTAAGAGTATTTCACTTATATGATGGCGGTGTATTCCAATAATAATTGACACTGGCACAATCAAGATGTGAAGCATAACGTTGAAAGGTAATTTTCCTCCAGTGCTAAGTAAATACAGCATTGCAACTCTTCAAACAAAATGCCCGTAGCCAGAGATCCAAAGCTTTGTTGACAGGCTGTTTTATAACACTCTCAAACTTAAATATAGCAATTATAAGAAGTAATTCCTGAGAATTCTTACGAATGTCCAACAGGTACTGATGGAAAGTCTACATGTTCTGGGAAACAATCTGTGACCATCACGGGGTAAGCATGGATGGGCACTATTAGATTCTCCTCTCCCTAGTAAACAGACAGAAATTCATGAAAAAAATTCAAACAAGAAATCTGATCTCACTTTAAAACATTTCGACCGATGAAATCCATATTCATGCCACAAAAGGGATCCCTTATTTGACAACTGATAATTATCACAATTTAGAAATAATATATCATATATATTGTAGGGAAGAAATAATTATTTTATCAATGTGTTGTGCTACAGCAGAAGCCTGAACACCTATCTCATGAAATTTATTGGGTGAAAATCAAAACTCTCTAATACAAGCCATCATTATTAGAATTACAAACAATACATGCAGATGAATTTCTAGAACCAATTTGGTTCCCAAAAACATATGACAGGGGAGTTTATTTTAGAGCCAATTTGGTTTTCAGTAATTAGGATAGACTTTCAGTATTTTGTACACAAAATTAAGGATAAGTAGAATCTACTAAAATAAACATTTGTTTGTGGTTATTGAAGGGTTGTGTTTGCTTGTAAAAGACAAAAACTTCCCTTTTCAAACTTGCCGTAGTTGGTATGATACTGAAGAAAAATTTCTAAAAACAAATATTACCATGGAAAGAGCTACATGTAAGTAAATGAACAAAAAACCAAAATAATACTGAATTACAAAAAAAAAAAATATAAAAATTATTGCAGACTCAGACTTTCTTGCTTTTGCAAAATAAACCTTGGATGAGAAATACAGACCATATATATATATTTTTAGTATGATTTAGTGAAATGCTTTATAGATTTTTAAACACTGAGGAATTTACAAAAATAAAAAAAATGGGTTATAATGTGTAACTGGTATGTTCAAATGAAACATGTCTAATCTGTAATATATTATATATATTATTATATCTGAGTTTGAATTTGAAGAAAAAAATGGTTTGAATGTTCATCGTACAAAGTTACTCAAACTATTATACTTAAACTTTTTCTTGCTTTTGCAAGTTATTCCCCTTGTTATTATCGTGATATTCGATGACGACTACAAGTTCACATATTTATTTGGTCCCTAAATTGTTATGTTCACTTTATTCGTTGCCTAACTTTTTAAATTACACATGTTAGGTTTTGTTTCTAGACTAGCAAGCCAAAGCCCCATACACTGGCTTAGTATTGTAACACACTGAAATATTCCATATTTTTTGGCTCATTAAAATCGTATTTTAAAGAAGCATATCGTAAATTCGTATTACCATTGAAAATTCTCGGAAATACGGCAGGTCTGAGATAGAGATACTCCCCTAACATGTTCAAACAACAGCAGACAAACTGTTTGTAATAATATATAATAACAACAACTAGTAGCCATTTTTGTAAAAACTATCCTGAGAACTCCACAGTCCTGGGGAACTTCTTTGGCACTGTGAGAAAATCATCCAGTGATCTCTAGGGTCATTCATCGGGGGTCAACTTACTGGAGCATTGATTCTGATACAGTCATAGTAGTATCTCCACTCATCCGGGAAGAACTCGATTTCACAGTCCAATGTCAATCCAGGTACAAACTTCTTCTACAATACAGAGGAGTTCAAGTAATGAATACATCTATTATTTTTCTGATTGATCATAATGTTGAACTCAAAGAGTATTTCAGTAATCAGACGCAAATGTCAGACATAAAAATCACCCTTGTGATTCACCTTTTATGACTCCCCATCTACCAGTTCTAAAATAGAAATATTCAAGAGTGAAATCAAGTAATTTTCGTTGAACACACTGTCTTTTTCGTTTGTAAATTGGTATAGCATCTTGCCAGTTCATACTCTCTGTGAGAGAGATCATGATTTTATCTTCAATTCTAGGTTATAGCTGGCTGTTACATATCCCTGTATAAAAACTACCCCTGTGATTACCAGTCAACAAAGGTTAACTGGGGGACTCAAATCTGTGTGAGATACATTCAAGGAGGATCAGTAGCCCGACACTCCAAGCATTGAACGACTAAGATAATTTCAACTTAACTGATGGACAGTTCAACCATAGGCATGACATTGTTAGTTTGTTTGATTGACATGCTGAAGCCATTGATATATTATCTTATAGCTGCACATAAGCTAATATCTGGCAGGACATCTATGTATCATAAATTTTCTCTGAATTTTAATAAAATAAATTAAATTACAAGACTTACTCCTTTTGTGTATTTGATATTGAAGTATTTGGTTTGTGGCGGGATGATATGTGTTCTAATGACGTCAGAGGAAACATTGGCCAAACAAAATGGCATAGAATGTTTTTTACCGACTTCAAATCCACCAAAATGAAGAATAGCTGGCCTAGCCTGAACAAGAGCATTTTGTGCAACTGTGTTGTATATCTCTGAAAAAAACAAAAAGATAAAACAATTTATAAAACCTCCAGGTTGCAGAAGTCTGTCATATTTATATTGAAACTAGAAAGAGTTATACAAGTGTTTATGACAAAAAAATTGTTCGCAATATCATAGAAGATGAACAAGATTATCAGAAATAATCTTATAAAATATTATTCAAAGCTTTAACATTCATAAAACATTATTTTCTTACATTAACATGTTTTATCTATATATATGTACATCAAACTAAATACAGCATCAAAAATAGACCCATTAGTATCAGTTGACAGGCCCGGCTGACCTGATACAAACAAGTTAATTTCCACACATGAATTCCCTTGTTGGTTAAAATATGTAGCAACCCCGTTCATCCTACTCATCTAGTTCCTTTAAAACGGATTAAACATGACCAACTGACATTTGTAATATATGACAGATTCAGTACCAATGGGTTATGGACCATAAGGTCGTAACTAGTCAATAATGACAATACAGAAGAATAAAAAAACTCATAAAGACATATACAAACAGCTCAACTCTATATTTCCCTTACTAGTTCTTGAGAGTATCAGGGTGAATGGAAGCTACCTTCAGCCACCCACAGATTTGTTTGCTTGTTTGATTGGGGTTTGATGTAGTACTCAAGGGTATTTCATTTATGTGAATAGATTGTGGAAAACCTGGAAGAAACCCCGTAAAAAAAAAACTGTGATTGCTGAAGCCCCATCCTGTGACTCACTCATATACCTGAGGGTCACAGACTGACTCGATACTGATAATGGTACATCGAAGTAGGTTTTAGTAAGCGCACTCTCTACCACTAAGCCATGGGTGAAGGCCTCAACCGCCCACCGAAGTAAATAAAAAATACATCTAAAAAAACAAAATACAGAAAATATAAACCACTGACTTGTTTGAAGAAGATGATTAGGCGGAGGGTTGAACTTTCTAGGTTCCACCAACTGCATGGTCTCTAATAAAATTCCATTAGTTTTGGATCCTGCATAAGCAGGGGACATTGCCGTTATTGAAGGCATTTTGAAATGTTATACATGAACCACTACATAAACAAACATGTCACATTTCCTCTACATAAAACAATGATCCAAAAGCTTGTTTTCACAGCAAAGTCGTGACATTTTCAGTTAATATTTCCAAATAACATCCATCGCCGCCATGTTGTTTTCATTGCCTCTTCACCGATTTATTCGGTTTAGAAATAGTTCCTGCGATTAAATGTATTTGCTTAAAAACAATGAAATTCAATTGATCAAATATTAAACCAAAGAGCACTTTCTTATATCTTATGATAGTTTTTCGAATCTCTAGTCAAACGATATACACAACAGTTATAAAGATCACATTCTGAACCCGAGAAAAATCGTCTGCTGTTGCTACCAGCAACGCCAAGAACATAGCTCTTCTGTACAGGGAGGTAAAATATGTCATTCAACCACAACAACTACAACGTGGGCAATTTTGGATAGAATCTTGATGTTACGTCTATTTTCGGTAATTTTTCCCGTTTTATTATGGACAAAGTGACACGAATGAAATTAAACGATACTCCAACTCAATCAGTGCCTCTAACATAGAAAAATAGCTAAAAATTCTCAAGCTACTCCCCTTTTTAAGTTGAGCAATTTGCAGATTAGATCAGTTTTGGGAGAGTAGGTAGCATTGTTTACATGACTGTGAGTCCTCTCCTCCAAGTCATGGTGTAAAAAATCCGCATACTTAGTGCGTAAGCGGGGCGCCACGATCCCTACAGTTAGAGCATTAAAATAAAGCCAAATTCGATTATAATGGATAAAAAGTGGCGTACATCGCGCTTACGTCCCTGAGGAAGCCTGTAAGGTAAATATCGGGGATAGATGGGACATTATAATTGGATTTGGCTTGAATTTTAGTTCTCTAACTGTACGGATTGTGGCGCCCGGATTACGCACTAAGTAAGTAGGATTTTTTTACACCATGACTGTGAGGAGAACTCCTCACTGTCATGTAAACAGGGCTAGGAGAGTAGGCTACTTTAGCACTATGTATCAGGCTAATTCCTCCGTCTTAGCCCTATGCCCCATATAATGATCTATCTCAACCCGTGGTGAAAGTTGAACATTTATCCGCCGCTATCGCCAGCCTCTCAAAACGTATATTTGATTTTTTTCTGATTTTTTCCTAGATAAGCTTACACTGAAAATGATGACTAGTATTTTACTAACTGAGATATCTCACCTGTGTCCCCCTTATGGTCAGGACACAGCTGAGAATGAACACCTTTTTTTGGAGTGAGAATGCATATTTTGATTATTCTCTCACATGGCTTTATGTGTAAACAATCTAAGGAATGACCTAATTACGTAAGCACATTTGCCACTTCAAAATCTGGGACGTGTCACTCGTTGGTTTCCGTACTTCAATGAAGTTAGACATGGTTGTTATCTTCGGTAGTTTCCAGAAAATATGCACAAATAAGTAACGTGATCAGGTCAAGAAACCATGTGCCTTAGCTGTTGCTTTCTCAAATTCACTGCATGAGGGAACAGTTTACCAAGCAATCCTGTTCAGGTTGCAAATTCAATATTTTTGGCGTAAATAATGTTTGGATTAAGGTATATAACTTATGACATGTTATCGTTTTCATTGGAATATTGTTATAGTTAGCTCTAACCGCCTAATTTAGGACATATTTAGGCACTGTTTACGGCTTGGAGCAAAATATCACTTTCGGGTTACTACTTGAATTCAGACTCTGTATTAGGATGAATGTCAGATGGTGAATAATATACAGAGCCGAATTATGTTGACTAGTATTTTACCTTCTTGCAATATTTCTTTTCTGATGGTTTTCAATCTTATTATTGCAAAGGGAGATACTCCAAAATACAACTTTATTTAAACGTCAGGAAAGAAAGAAGATATACGTTTTGAGAGCCCGGCTGTAGCAGCGGATCAATTTCAACCTTCGCCATGGGGTGAGATAGGTGGGACATAGGGCTTAGAAGAAGGAATGAGCCCTATTAATTGTGCTAAGGCTACATGTACAGGTAGGGGAGAGACTAGCTGGGTCCAGCAATGTAGCTGCAGCCAGCTAATATAGCTGGATGTAGCAACAAAGGCATAGCTGGTTGCAGCACTGTAACCATAACTTACTACTATAGCTACATGTACATACGGCTACGAAGGCGAAGCTTCTTTGGGTGACACGTTTGTTTCAAGTTTACATGCAAAGTTAACAGAACAGTAAAATAATGCAGCTCAAAACAACATAATATGTAACACTTTTGCGAAATTTTCACTTCCTCCCCATCTGTTTTTTTGTGGTGAGTGATTTTTCCTTTGGTCCTTGATTTGTATCATTCAACACCTCCTTCTTTAACAAGCTAGCTCAAAGCTTAGAAAATTTGTGCTATTTCGTTTTGATTTTCGGGACTGTAATTTTGTTAAATATATAGCCCTGATTAATTCGAATGCAGCTTTTAATATTGTGATTATGGTCGTCTATGTGAAAAGGTCTATATATTTCACAAAGGGGTTGTTTAGTGAAGATTGAGAATTGTTTGCCAACAATTATTTGGAGTATTAATGTGAGTGATATATGCTTGAATATCAATTAATCAATCCATCAATCAATTAATCTTTAAAGATATGGTTCTTCATGTGCTGATATGTCGGACCACAGATGGACTCCCCATGGTAGCTTCAACTCAAGGTTTTAAAGATGGCTTGAAGGAAAGACTACAAGGAACTCAGCACTGTTTAAAACTTCTCTCCAGGAAAGCTGCTCGATACCCGGATAGATGTGCTTTGTTTGTTGATGAGTTTTCTATATAGTGAGTATCTGACTTCAAATTAAACTGGTAAACTGTAATAGTTGTTCACAAACAAAAGACCAACCTGAGTTAAAATTTATTCAATGTCCACATTTAAACTTATTAATAAAAAGTTATTTTTGATTGACGAAACATGTCTTAAAAAAAGGTTTTCATCTATTGAAATGTTGTTTTTGTGTTTGTATTTCATTTAGCGATAAAAATGGATTTAAAATGGATAAATATCTAACGCACTTGATTGGTCAGAAGCCTGATGACATATTCATAGGGGGAAGAACTCATTGTACAAACCCCATGTGGTAAAATCACAATTCTTGGGGGGGAAATATTAATTTGCATGATAGCTATTAATTAAAACTTAATTGTTATAATTTAACACATTTAACTTTATTCATAACCACAAATGACCACAACAGGCCAAAGACTAAACAAGTGTTTCCCTTTAAACAAAGCAACTGAATATAATTTCTCACTTTCTTGCAGTTTTATCACAGCTCTTGGCCTGGGTTTTTTTGTAATCTGTGAGATGAACTACCCTAGAGTGTTAGCTTATTCTTTCCTAGATGAGATAGAGAAAGAATTTCTGCGATGTTATGATCGGCCAGTCATTGAATCTGTCAACAGACCCTATGGTTTGATAGAGTTTGGTAAGACATTTGTTATTTGATATATATTGACAGTGAATTTCAAGCTTCATTTCACATGTTATTACAAGGGACGATGTGAAATGTCAATAAACATGGCCTAAAACTCCAGCCAATCAGTCAAGCAGTCTGTGAAGCATGAGGTAATGACGGGAGAAAGACATAAAGAGAGAATAATTACGCATTTTGAACGAAAGAATTATTCTTTTCTTTTCTAGCAGACATCCATATATGTTAATTAGATTCACAAAATTACACATAGTTATAAGAGAGATTTAAGTATATGCAAATCCCCAATTAAAAAAACAAACAATCCTTATAATATTACTTTTTACTCTGTGTTTACTTTTTTCTTAAGAATGTGTCAACATTTTTGCTGTATGTGCTAGTTTTTTCTTCTGTGTTTACCTTTTCACTGTATGTGCTCAGCTAGCCCTTTTTCTCCTGTGGTTACTTTTCCACTGTATGTGCTAGCCTTTACTCCAGTGTTTTCATTTTCATTGTATGTGCTAGCCTTTTCTTCTGTCTTTACCTTTCCACTGTATGTGCTAGCCTTTCCACTGTATGTGCCAGGTCCAGAAAAAATGTGCAATATAGCAATGTCATTGCCGGGAAGATCGGCGACTCTCGCGGGAAATTCGCGAGGCATTAAAAAAAAAATATATATATATATTTTTTATTTTTTTTTAATTCTCGTGGCTGTCCATGTCAAAGCAAGAAAGGTTATATTTTCGCATATAAGCTGAAACCTGTTGGACAGTAACAAGTGAAGGCAGCCTGAGAAACAACCCTGATAATCAAAATCGGCAACTCCAAGGCGTCAGTCGTAGCCTAGTTTAATAGTCTGTCTGG
>JARFOD010161639.1:0-11956 GCA_031763545.1 Mopalia muscosa | reverse complement strand
CCCTGTTATGATAGTTACTTATGTCATATATACTGTAAAAGCATTCCTATGATATAAACTCACTTGGCCTGCTCCATGTTTTCACGGTATGTGGTCAGTTCAGAGCTGACGAGGGCCAGGAACTGTTTGTCATCTTTGTTTAACACCATTTTCTGTACAACTCCCCCAAAACTGTTACTCAAAAACATCAGGCCTCGGTTAATGAAATTCCCCAAATTGTTTAACAACTCACTGTTATTTTTCAGTTGAAAGTCATCCCAACTAAAGCAGCTATCCTGTAAATAGAACTTACAAAGTAGAACTCAAATATATTCTACCAGGAGTGAAGTATCATGGTAATCTTAAAGCTGCAACTTAACGTTTATTTGATCACCTTACCATACTTAAAGCTATTCCACTCGTATGACTGCATGCCTACTTAATGGATGAAGCGAGCACCCTTGACATCACTGGGTACTTAACATCATGTTGCCCTTCAGCTCTGGCCCTGGGTAGATATACTTTTCTACAAATGCTTGTTGGCCAATTACAATAGTCAATAATATAAGCTTATGAAATTGTTTTATTTTCTTACCAAGACTGTACATAGATCAAAGGTCAATATGTCAACATATTTGTCATACTTAGATGGATATCAACGCAGATTTTTTTTGCAATGATTCAGTTGAAGACTATAACTGTCAGTCAATGCTTTGACCGTATACGGACTTAAGGAGAGAACAATTGTATCATCAACAAAAAAACACCGCCCTAACCTGAGACTCTGGCCTGACATAGAGGAGGTAAAACCGATATACATCAGCTGATATCCCAGTGTCCTTTGCATCATTTCCAAATACACCCACTCTACGACTTTTAGAAAACTTTCCTTCTTCATAATTGAGATATTCTGCATTAAAAAAAAATCCATTATTTGTGTTAATGTTCTTGGAATATATCATCTTGAAAACCGTCAGGAAACCTCTTAACCCTTCTACAAAAGATGATTATTTAAGTGTTAAGACAACAGAAATGTAAGTTTCAGTAGGTTTTTTAACAGTGTCTTTTAAAAATGTAAATATTACCTGTTGCCAGCATATGTTTAACCAGTGTATAGTTATCATCAGCTCCCATCAGTGTGGACGGGAAGATCACACTGTGAAAAGGTACATTATCCTTTCCCAGGAAGTTGTATAGCTCAACCTACGAAAACCACAAACACTGAGTGAGAGAGTAAAGTGACCTGCTGTCTCTTTCATAGAGACATGACCAGCATGGCCAGGGCTTCATAGACATCGGTTTTCAACGCCGAATTTTGGGGATAAAAAATAATAAAAAACTGAATATAGACTGCCAAAAACTCAATATAGGGCGTTTTCAGGGCAAGAAACTGAATGTTAAAAAGAAAACTGAATATCAACAAAGCCATCCTTTTATAAAAGACGGAAGGTGAACACTCACACAAACTGGATCTTCATTTATTCTCCAAAAAATATTTCCATGAATACTGCACGCAATATACTCGTCGTGTGCTCAAAGATAGATCAAGGTAGCTACGTTACATCATTGCTTTTACAGACAAGCTGGGTGTTGACAGATCAAGCAGCAGTGGGTGACTTTCCATAGCGCTGATTGGACGAAAGATATCTTTTCTATCCAATCATGTAAAGTGACAAAAAAAACTGCCTGTCTGGAGATCAGAAGCTTGTCCCAAAAAATCATCTGCAGTAGTTGGAATTTTCAGTTGACGATACCCTGACTGTTTATGGTGAACAGATTAGCACTATTTCACAACCAATGGATGACGCTATTATGTTTCCAACTGCCCATGCACAGTATTGTTTTTTAATTAAAAAACCTCAAAATGCTAGGCATAGGATATTTTACATGAGAGAACATGCAAATGAAAATCACATGGTACAAATCTCTTCAGTCTTCTCCGCGAAATTAACTGATGTTTGGAAAACAACTTTCAAGTAATAAAAACTATCAAATTGACTGATATCTATAAACTATTGTATATTTATCTTTATTAATTCGAGGATGTTATAATTCGCCGATACATAGATACAGTTCATGATATGCGTACTGTATTAGTATAATGTTAAAGTATTGGGCAGTGTCCAATTTTCGTCACATAGTGAAACATGCATTTTTCGGCAAGTTTGTGTTTCCTTGACGTTTTAAACTTTTCCCCTGTTTACTCATTTGTTTTGATATGGCTTATTTGCGAAGTTTAAACACCACAATTACCATTTATGACAAACATATAATATTTTTCTCATGAAAAACGGTTGTCACATGACTCATAGGAAGGCATGTTGCATATTTCCCAAGGAAATCTTCTCAAAATTTGTTTTTATTATATATGTAGGCCTATGTAATTTAATTTAAAATATTTAAAAGGAAATTGTTATAACTAAAGAAAGAAAAATTATTTTTATTTTTATTATTTTTGCAATAAAAAAAATTTTCATTTAAAATTGTTTTTTTTTAAATGATGTGAAACAATAAATTTATTTTTTTTTTTAAATTTTTTTTTTTTGTCAAACACTTTCTGTCATCTAATTCACTCTTTAAAACTATTGTAAATAAGCAACAAAGATTTTCGATTTAGGTTTGTGTTTTATTTTTCTATTTTTCTTCCACTACGCAAAACTGTTATCCTTCTGGCTCAGGGCAGTTACCTGTATTTACTTAGCATTGGAGAAAAATTAAATTTCCAACAGTATGGAAACCATTCACATCTTGGTTGTGTTAGTGTTAATTATGGTAGGAATACCACGCCATCATGTAAGTTAAATTACCCTATAGCACAGCTTAAAACAATCAATTAATTAATTAAGCAAGCCTGTTTGGATACCTATCAATTATCAGTAAGTATAAGGTGGTAAGATAGGGCGTTCTGTCTTTAAAAGGGATGGAAACTGAAAAGTATCCCGAAGGAGTAAACATATCTGACAATCAGTGTATCGAGATACGATCATATCGTGATTGAATATTGACATACATATCCTGTCTTGAGATTTCTCAAGATACTTAGGCCTAATAAGGAAACATAGTACAACATTCAAATGGCCCTCAAACTTATTTTTAAGCTGAATTTGTTGGTCTATATTTATATTCAAGTACACTTAACACTAGTTACATCTTCACATTTTTTAACAGGAATCGAATTGACAGACACCAAACAAATGTGAGTTTTATGTGCTTCTTGAAATTATTTAGAAAGGAATGAAAAAAATTGGCCATGTTAAGGCGCATTCTCACCGTCCAAATGCCTTGACACATTTAACTTCCGGGTCATAAAAATATATGAAAACCCAATATGCACCGACAGATTTGCAGTTAAAACCCTAAAAAAACTTAAATTGGAGCCAAAAAATACTCAATTTGGCAATGAGGGTGATAAAAATGTTGACGTCTATGAAGCCCTGATGACATAACTTTTTCTGTGTCTAATGTGATATCCTTTAGAAATGGTACAAACCCTTATCATCCATCACAAGGTAAACTTATAATTTACTTTGTTAGTCTAAAAAGTTGATCTTTATTTCATAATGGGATTCTTTAGTTTGTACTTATTTTATCTTTAATTAGTTGATGTCTCATTTAATTGCTTTATTTTACATATATGAAAATTAAAAATCTATATTTTTTTTTTATCATTTTACACATGAACACTCACTTCTTTATATACCAAATTAAACTAAATATAATTCATTGCAAACAATGGAGTGCATGACCAAAACAAGGTTCCAAAAAGTTTTTGAATTTGCAAAGTTTGAAAGCTCTAGCTACAACATTGGGTAAATGAAGTTGGCACTTGATGGTTACAATATATCATCAGCCATGAAGCAAATCAATGACGTCATCTAGAGTTACTTCCCTTTTGAAGAAAACCAAGATTAATTCCCTTGTTTTGTAATTGCCGTACAAGCCGTACAAGTCACAATAACATTCTTATTCTAGGCATAAATTTTAAGTATATTTTGTATATATTGAGTATAATTTAGGACTTTTCATGGAGGGATAACAGACACAGGGTTCTCTATACAATAATAAAAATTTTCCTTCTTTTTTTTTAAATACAAAAAAATGGTTTAAATGAGCTTTAAATACATGTAGCTCTACTTGTGGGAATGTTTTAAATCAATTTAGTTACCATGGATCAATGTGACATCAAAGGAACCCCAAAATATCATTTGATTAAATTTTGAATAATTAAAAAAATTTACTTTTTATATAGGTCAGCTTGAATCAATCCATGAATCAGATATTAATCCATGTACATACCTTATCTGGATTTTTCCACCACATCTCCCATTGGTCAGTATAATTAGCTGTAATAGAGATATATCCAATGGGGGCATCAAACCATACATAAAACACCTGGAATGGGCAAATACATTAAAGGAAACAGTTCAGATAAATATTGATCAAAGTCATTGTGTAAATAAAAAAATAGTTGCATATATGTCAAAGGCAAAATCTTTCAATATGAACACTGTAACGTATCAATCTGCAGTAAGACATAATAATAGTGCTAATTAGATTGATAGTAGCAAACACTGAAACACTGATACCTCACTTGTATTATTTTCTGTAAATCTCATACTTTAAAGTGGACAGGCACTCTCAGCTCAGGTCACCTTGTGCTGTTCTTTGCAGTTTAACCGTTTAACAGATTTTGTATTTAGAGACTGGAAAATGGTGTTACAATGCAAGTTTAACAGATGCTAAATTTTTTATCTGTTCAGTTTTGTATTGAAAGTTAGATGAGCATAGCATGTGTGAGCTGACCATACCTTATCTGTGTAGCCCTCTAGTGGTACAGGCGTTCCCCATTTGAGATCACGACTAATACAGCGGGGTTTGAGACCATCTCGTATCCAGGAGCTGCTTATATTCTTAGCGTTTGATGTCCAGGTGCCAGACCCATATACTTCAGAGAGGTGCTTACTGAGCTGAGGCTCTAACTATAGTAAACAAAATAACACTCCGATCCTTAGAACAAGATTTATAGTTAAGAGATAAGGGCTTAGCTTTTTAAGAGTACATTTTGTGGTTTCTTTCCCAGAGTTTAAGTACTATATCACCAAAGAAATGAGGTTCTCTAGCAGAAAAGCTCTTAAGTTAAACTGAAAAAGATTGCATCATTGTTTTCTTCATTTGTCCTACAAGGATTTCAGTGGACTTCTCTTTCTGCCCAACACATCAAAAGCCTATCAAACACAATATCTGTGTTTTGGAAAACATTTGGAAAAATCGTGGGGGACTTTCAAATTTGATGCCGACATTGTCCTCTTCAAAATCCAACAAACAAATGGAGCCGCTTTTGAGAAATGCTGCAATACAGAATCTTCCAAAGAAATATGAAGAATGACTATCAATTCAATCTACATTTTAACTACCAGCAATTGAGTAAATCTAAATTCTAATGTGTACAGTCATATATTCATTGACCAATGAAGCTATAAGTCAACAAAGGTCAAAAACAAATGTTTGAATGTTTTAACAACAGTGACAAAATCATGCATGGGATTCCATAAATTGTGGGAAACTATTTTTCGGTTACAATGGGTTTGAGTCTGGGAACCATTTTTTCGGTTCCCAGGTTGGAACACGCTGGGTACCTCTTTTTTTCAGCCAAGTGTACTCGTCAACATACGAATTGTACTGTAAATCTTTGTGTTTGAGGTAAGAAACATCTCTACCTTAATTTGTTAAGTTCAAGTCAATAACATATTTGGCAAAAAACCGACAAGTGTAATATTGTCTGTACTTTTCACTTACTGTCAATTTGAAAGAAGTTTGATTTAATGGTTAACACATTTATCATAGCATCAAGGGGATTTGAAAACAATACTTTGCCCTAGAGTAACATTATTTTCCCACTGAAACAAAACTCTTCAGGTCTTTTGAATGCTTTTCAATAAAACAAAATTCTTTATGTGAAAGTATTTCACAATCAGTAATAAATATGGATTAGGGCTAGTATGAATAGGACTTATATTACGTGATGGGAAAGAGATCAAGGATCTGTTGTTACATTTGTTAACCAAAAAGTAAAATAATGAACTTAACTAAACTAAAAAAATTGAAGACAAAATGGTTTGTAAAGATTGCTTGTAAAACAGAAATCAGATGAATCTTGCGAACTTAATATTACTCTAAATTGTAAATTGCAATTCAAATTTCCAGTTTATTCTTGATTTTAGCCTACCATAGGCGTTTATTATTATTTATTAATAACAGTAACATCCGCAAACTGCTATATACCCCCGAAAACAACAACAAAAAATACTGAAGGTATCTTATTTCGGATTGGTATCTTCCTCCCATCTCAGGCGCTTATGTGTGAAACAAAAGTTATGGAAATTCGCTGCTTCATAGTTCAAATGTTCCGTTTTGACATGACTACAGCATGTTAAATTTTGTTGCGGTGACAGTGAATAACAAATCTCGATTGCACTCTCAGGTATATTGATTTTATGACATTGGCCTAGGATACAACTGAAATGTAGAGATGTGGAGCATTTTTGGTTTACGACGATGGTCAATTAGCGGCATCAACGATTCCAGCCTGGCTTGGCAATACTGCAAAAATGATTCGAACTTGCCATTTCCATGTGATTTACGAAAGTTCCTTTTAACCTGAATAAAATTACATTTATTTTTTAGTACTACAGGTGCCCAAGGTTAGTGCCGGGCTCAGCCGCCCATTGTGGGCAGAATCCTGCAGTATCCTAATAATTATAACATTGCCACAATTTTATTTTCCATGGGAAATAAAATTTTGACCTGGGAAACGCCATAGTAACGGAACAATCGTTACCATGAAATCCCCAAGTCATGTCACTTTTGTGCTAACTATAAATTCATGGCAGCATCATGATTCAACTCTATGGCTATCAACAGGCCAACAGCTGTGAAAGATGACCATATGATGGAAGAAAGTTCAACATATGAGTTTTTATTAAATGCTTTCTCAGGGTGATGTGAATAAATTAAAAAGATGCACTACACACTATTGCATTTCCTGTCCAAAAGAAACTACTTCAAAAGCTTATCATTTTACACTGATCATAGATCTGATGGTCATATGTAATCCAGTTGTTCCTGCCATGCTCAGACACCTATCCTGGCAGGATTATCCTGATTGAATACAAGGTATTCCATGCATACAAAAACTTTCACTTTTACACAGTTGCTTGGTTAAATTAATATGGTGGAAAATTAAATAGAACCAAAAAAAACAACACAAAACCCACCTCACGCATTGCTGGAGTCACATTCAAGTTACTTCTTATTTGCCATATGATATTATAACTCACCTTTTTCCAAGTAAGAACTGGGCACCCATTTGGGTTCAGCACAGGTAAGGTCAGGCCCAGTTGCAGCATATGGGTCTTCCTCTTTAGGTATGAGTGGTCCTTCATCAGCAGGGGGAGGGGCTTGCGGGTTATTGTTGTAGTTATACAATCTGGCTTGTTGATGAGCAGGGGGTGGGGGCAAGGGATTGGAAGCTGAGGAGAATAATTGATATTCAAATAAGTTTATGACTTAAATATTTTTTTATTGTAAATATATACATGTATATAACTTGGTAAAACTTAGTAACTAGCTAGTAGCTACAATGTATTATAGCAAACAAATTTAGCATGAATAACTGTTTTGTTTTGAAAGAGTAACAATAAATCTGAAGAAGAAAATCATTTAATATCTTTGGAATATAATATTTATCTATATCTTTCCTTCATCACAAAAAACTATATAGTCACTATCAGAAATAGATCAATTTATAGTTTTCCAATTTCATGACAAAGTTGATAAATCTTAATTTTGCAATTTCAAACAGTTGAAAAGAGACCATCCCCACCATAAGCGTGCAAGTCTGACAATAAAGCGATCTACCAAACTAGACAAAAGCCTTTGAAGCAAGAAGAACAAGGAGCTATCATATAAAGAGATTTACACAACACTACCATAATTACACACACCTACATGTACACGTACATATACCAGTCACATTGTAGCATAAAACTGTTAAACACAATCAAGTATTTCAAGGTATAATTTTACAAAAGCCTTTTTTGGTTTGTTTATCACAACTGTACAACTTCCAATGTAAGGGAGATAACTTGTATACGCATAGTAGTAGGAGTGGATTGAGCAGAGTGAGTAAAGCATGATGATCAGACCTGCAGGATAATCTAACTGGTCGTGATCACTATCTAATCCCTGATCACCACCTGGTTCAGTGTCTGTGTCTATAGAGCGATCAACGGCGGGTTGATCATCATCAATATCCGCCGAAGGGTAAGAAATCCGGTCTATGTGGAGATCAGGCGGAGGTGGCGCAAGAACAGCTATGTCTGAAAGAAGAGTCACGTGAAACAACAACCAAGCAGTTAACATAGACAAGCAATGAGACTCATGCAATAAAATTTTACGGTTACCAGCCCACCTTAACTGTGCTGGTAGACAGAGGCCAGGGCATTGTCATTTGCCATTGCCAGAAATAAAGTTTTTTGACATCAAGTTTTAAATAGTAAGGAAGTCTGTTTCAACAATGGCAAAGCAAACAAAAGTGTATTTGTGTAAGGTTTTTTTTTTTTTTTATATATGGCTGACCATTCTAGTAAGAATACATGTTGAATGGTCAACTGACATATATATACAAAACTAACAAGATTGTTAGGAATTGAACCAAAATTTATTTCCAAAATATGTTTTATACAGTCTGTTTGAAGGAATTACCATGCTGTTCATCTGACATGTCTGAAGACTTTTACTATTTCAAATTAAATTTAATGTTGACTAATTATAGAAATGAAGTCAATGTAAAATATAAATGTGAGATCAAGTAAGGGTCAGGAATGGGTAGCATGTCAATGTGACAGATTAGTCCTCGCGACCAGGATGAGAGGGGAAAAGACAAATTGTGTTATAAATCTTTGGTTGATTTATTAAGTTATTGGAGGATTTCATGAAAATAGCTTGATTTGGGTTTTTAGAAAATTAATGTATCTGATCATTCTTCTCAGTGTGTTACATCTAGGGAACAGTCATGATTGCTAAGACATGCTTCATAGACCAAGGACCTACAAACATATTTGACAACATGCAAACTAGTCCTAACTTCTTCTCAGTGTGTTACATGTATGTAGGTCAGAAATCCAGTGAAAATGTATTAGATTATAGACCTAAGACATACAAACATATTTGACAATATGCTAACTAGTACTAGCGTCATGCATAAAACAAACAGAAATGACATGCCGAACAACATGAATAATGATATATAATATAGGTACATGTACATGTAAAATACACTGTTCTTTTAATATATTTTTTTAGGTTAGAATATTGATCAGCCAAGATCCCATGATTTGATTGACCGAACAACTAAAGGATTGAATTGTGGCTAATGAAGTCTAAAACAACAAGATAAATTTGGCATATCGTATCTTTGTGATTTGTGAATACAGTGAAGTGGTCACTGGTACATGTACCAGAACTCCAAAACCCAATATTGAGCATGTCATACTTCACACCAAAATATCCCTTTCTCCTTGACAGCAAATCTGTTAAATGTCTTGAAAATTACATTGTGTCTTTTAAATTCTCAAGATTTTGAATAAAACGCTACCGGTACTACAAAAGTCTACAATTTCCTTTCTGTGTTCAAGTAATTTGAGTAAATTATAGCTTTTATATCAAAAATATGATTCATCGGTTTAAATTATACTCATTTTATGATGGTAAATAATTTTAAATAACATCCTTACAGTGGATTAATATTTAGAAATAGTATACATGCACTTAATGAACATTTCATGCACAAAAATGTCATGCAAATACATGTAGTGCTTTACAAGATACACCCTCATGCAACATAGTCTGGGCTAGGACTATGACAGTAAGCTACTGAGTTAGGAAATGAATATTGGAGAGGCAACATGCCCACAGATGCTTAGTGAACCTACCCACATGACCTGGTGCTGGCATACTGCTAGTGTTATAGCCCATCATCTGACTAAGTAAACCTGGAGTGGGCATACCTGGTACTTGTCCCAAACTATGAGACATGGGACGGGCCATACCCACTGGAGGAGGCATGTGTATCTGACCCATTACTGTGTTAGTTGAAGCATAACCGCCTTCACGACGTGTTGGTCCGGGCTGGACACTCCCTGGGTAACTTCCTGGTCCATAGTGACCGGGTACAGCTGGTGGAGTAGCATGGGGGGCGGGAGTACGATAATGACCAGACTGCCTCATAGCTCCTCCACCACCACGACCTCCCTGTTGTGGCGGGGTAGGGGGGCGGGTTGTTGGTGCCTGGCCCGAACCTGTACTGCTCACAGAGGATGTGCGGTTACTGCGAGGAGCTGAACCATGGCTCTATAGAAACAAAATAGAAGTTTTGACAATACAAAAGACAAAACAAACGTATTTTCCTAAACTTTCCAACATTTAAAATGTCACTTAAATTGTCATTAGAAAAGAATTACGAAATACAAATCACTTTCCGTGTTTACTTTACTTATGTTCAAGCCAGAGTAATGGAAAGCATTTATTGAATTACTTGGATAATAGTTGCATGAAGATAGAAATTCTTAAAGCTGACAACCTAACCTAAGCATTATTTGTTAAATGAAATAAACTTACTCTGACACCATGGCCTATCTCATCCAAAGTTCCATAGTCGATTGGTTTCCTTATATACTTCACAGGTCTCTCATGTTGCTCTGGGAATATGATTCCATTCCGGACACCCGGTGGTCGACTTGTAGTCTTATTAGTTGTAAGAACCCCAATCTCTCTACGAGCAACTTTTTCTTTATGGATCATCACAGTCTGATATAAAAACACGCAGAATTAAATACAGCAAGACAAGATTTCAATGTTAATCCATAGAAGTTTAACTGCGATCTATTCCAGAAACAAACACAATTAATTAATTTGTACAGACTTACTTTTATAACTCTTGGTGTTTATAACAAGAAAATTATTATAAAATAAAATTGATGACATTTTCTGGTTTCTGAGGACTTCTACTTGAAAATTAAGAAATGTTCTTTCTGCCTGTAACACTGTGCCAAGGGTATTTCATTTATATTGACAACAGTGTAACACAAAATTAAACAGCCGTACTAACGTAACCATATAGTGAGGACTGGCACTGGAGTTTATATCTAGAACAGGAGATGATTCATCCCTTTAATTAATTAATATTGACGAGTACTGTTTGGATTTGTTGGATTCCCTTCAATCTGAGAGCCTCTCAGCAGGAGACAGTCGAACAAGGCTTGGATGTTTTAAAATTTACAGCAAATGGGTGAATGCGCAAAACAAATTTGTTGCAAGTTTACTGAACAAACAGGAAGCTTTCAATCTTTCACAGAGCTTGCAGTGCAAAAATTTGTAGTAATTTTTAATAATAAAACAATTGCCATCTTTATTTTAACCATGCTCAGAGTCTGTACAGAAATCCTTAATATCTACATCCACGATGCGAAAAAAAGTTTATCAGGAACTGCTGTCCATGGTCTATTGTTCACGGTGGCAAATGATTTTTTCCTTTAAAGACTATGGAAAAAGCGGAATAGCTAGCAGGTCCAGGTCCACCACTAGAGGCCCAGTCAAATAACCTTTTCCTACTTTTGTGTAAGAAGTTAGAACTATTTTTTTCTTCAAAGAACCAAAGAGTCAAAGTTATTGTTCTTATTACCCTTTTTGTGCGATATCATGCAATGTCGGCCATATTTGTTGTGAAATATAGTGAAACACCAACACATCTGTGGTATTAACAGAAAATGCAAAGTTTGATGTGATGAATTTGAATGATGGCCATTTTTGTTTACGGAATTAAAAGAAATGCAATTCTATGGAAACTATTTTCAAAGTTTGAAATATATTAAAATTATACAATGGCTGCCAGTTTGTTTTGCAAAATTTATAGAAAAAA
>JARFOD010161638.1:4975-25875 GCA_031763545.1 Mopalia muscosa | reverse complement strand
TGTTCAGCGGGTCAATCTGATACAGTGACCAGCAGCAAATGTTCTATGTTCAGCCGGTCAAACTGATACAGTGACCAGCAGCAAATGTTCTATGTTCAGCGGGTCAATCTGATACAGTGACCAGCAACAAATGTTCTATGTTCAGCGGGTCAATCTAATACAGTGACCAGCAGCAAATGTTCAATGTTCAGCCGGTCAATCTGATACAGTGACTGAATACTGATAGTATTAAAAGTTTTATGTGCCATATTTATTTAAGATCAGTTTTTCTTAATGTCTTTTCAAGATTTTAAGGTTTCCATGCTTAATGTGTAAAGGTAAATTGCTCCACAGAATAATTCCAGAGTACTAGTGAAATGATATTTTTATGTTCGGTTTTGGTAACAGCAGATTTGATGAGGTTATTGATCTTAATAATTTAGAATACACTGAAGATCTTAGACATAAACATACCTTTTTTGTTATAAATCCTGTAATATATTGTCATACATTTTTAAGGTTGTGAACATTTTGTTAGTAAAAATCGTTCCCTCAGTGAGGAGACATAAATAAATTACCTGTCTCGTATGTGTTCCAGTGTATGGTCGGCTTATCACTTTTTGTATGATCGCAATTCACGGGGATTCTTATGGCGGACATGTTAATTATTTGATCTCTGTCTCGTATGTTTTCCAGTGTATGATCGAATTATAGATTTTTGTATAATCCCAAGTCACGGGGATTCTTATGGTGGACATGTAAAATATTTGATCTCTGTCTCGTATGTGTTCCAGTCCATGGTCGGCTTATCGCTTTTTGTATAATCCCAAGTAACGGGTATTTTTATGCTGGACAAGTTAAGTATTTTTGCAATGATCGCCAATATTTAAAAAAAATATGGTGCTAGTTCATTGACATTTGGTAAGATTAGCACAACATTCATCTATCTCATTTTAAAGATCATTTGGCCGTGTGTATAGTTATCTTTTTATCTGTAAAATAATAATAATATATTTATATACCGAGTTCAAATCCCATTTGAGGCAAGCCAATTGTGTTTCTTTACAATAAAGATATTACACCAGTAGTGAACAGGTTCTACTTTGTGACAATCGATTATGGTATTATCATCACTGGACAGAGACGCATCGGTTAAACTAGTTACTTAATGGTCGGACCATCTGAGGTGGTAGATCCCATTATTGGACAGAGAAGCATCAGTTAAACTAGTTACTTAATGGACGGACCATCTGAGGTGATAGATCCCATTATTGGACAGAGAAGCATCAGTTAAACTAGCTACTTATTGGGTGGACCATCTTAGGCGATAGATCCCATTAATATGTAATATAAAGAATAAGCATCATGTTATAAAAATTGATTGCCGTTTGACCACAAAGATTTGTCATCCACAGAGTATTCAAAATAAATACTGGTCGTTTGTGGGTCGCAGTATCGTCTGCGATGATTCCTAACGGACCTGAAAACTACAATACAATACAATGTGGATTTTTCGTTGCCTATTTCCGCAATTACCACGATATCAGTGTGGGTACATATGCAGGTGTGTGGGAGAGGTGAATATCGATTCTGGGAGGTGAGAATGCTTCAGAATAATCTATTAATGGTACCATGTGGTGTCAGCTGAATCAGCCACGTGTTAATCTAATGGTACAAATACCTTGGAATTAGAGACACGTCTGTGTCCCTTTGGAATGTACATTAAATCCATTGTATCTCAGGGAGTCCGTCATTCGGGAGTTGTCTTCCCATTATTTGTTGTTATCTAATTATTATCTGTTGTAAAATGATGTATGTCGTATCTGAACACCTTAAAACAATCTTATTCGGTTCATAGTTTAAACATTAGAGAAAATCAATTCGAAAGGATGCCCAGTGGTACATGTATGTATGTTCGTGTGCATCAAGTGCTTTTTCACACGTTTTTTTTTTATTTCTTATTCCATAGCCTGTTGAAATTGTAATAAGTCACTCTGCTCATCATTCATGGTGTAATTGGCGAGAAATTAATAGTATATTTAAAACATATATCTCGCCATTTTTGTATGTATTTTGGTAAATGTAAAATTGCTTTACAAAATAATATTCAAACGGTATTTATATTGATTGGATGTATTACAATAAAAAAGCAGCGGTACACTTACAAATCGCACGAGTACATTATCTCATGAATAACACACACCTCTGTCCACCGAAAATAAGCCAATCTCTGGAGGAATAATATATACCGAAAAACAATTAACCTTCTTGACAATAAATGGTTTTATTTATTTTCTAACCAGACTTCGTTCAAGTGGTCAGATCAATTTGTATTCTGATGAAAATAAAGGACCACATGCGTTTAGAAGAAACACAGAATCGTGCAAATAAAGGTTAATGCTAACGAAGATATCGATTTAAAATGAACATTTGATTTTATGCCGTGAACAAGAGATTTTACTATTTTGGCGATTACCAGACGACCTTGAACTTTAACCCAATTAATGACCATTATCGTTCGACCTTATTTCCAACATGTTTCACCTGCACACTCATCAAGAAGGGACAAGGATTCTTTGCAAATAGCAAAAACCGAACACAAATTATTCCATTTCAACAGGTTTATCTTCCAAGATAGTAACAGGAAGTGTGACGCTCTCATTTTTCTATGTCATTTGGTTTAAACGTTAAACGTGTAATTTGACTGGAAATGGTAAAAAAGCCAATTACCGTTGATGCCATCTATATTTCCAACGAGTCAAGTTAATAATCATTGTACGTAAACATCATTTTGTAGTATCTAACTTGACGTCACATACACTTGATTACGTAGTAAACACATGTATTAGAAAGTTCATTTCCAGTGACTAAAAATAATAGACAAAGTTCAACACTTTAAATAGTAATGACAACAAGAAGGACAAAAAAACCCCAAAGAATTGGACCTTTTTAGCCTAGTTACATTATTTACCAGCCTTGTAGGTTAACTAATGACTTCGCGACATGTGCTGAAACGAAAACTACCACCACTTGGATTGCTTCAAAGATAATTGCTCTGATGCGACTGTTCCGATACCAGTCACACCGAAGGCAACTACAATAGCAGTAATATCTTGAGTAAATGGAAACATTAGGGAAATGGTCCGGACATGTTGTTTTCCGAGCAACAGCAGTTTGAGAATTTACTGTTTCAACAACTGTATTCGGAGCACTTGTTGCTGAGATTGTTGTCTTTCAGAGCAGTTGACGACGGACGTCGCCAATAGATAGAACTCTATTTCGTCTTTTCATTCAATTATTAAAAAGATGTTGTTTATTAAATTTATTGGAGTAATCTTAAAACAACCCAGAGTTCAATCATTGACATACGTTTAGGCTGTTTTCTCAGCTTTCATTTTTCTTGATTTGTATCATTTAAATCATTTATTTCTCACAAACTATTTGCACTAAGTATTTGAAATTTGGCACAGACAATCTTGAAGACATTATCTAAAAAACAGTCATGCAGTTTTTTGACATTGAGTTTTGTTTTTTTTATGCCAGATTTGTATTTTTTACATATATTTTTATCAATTGCTGAAAAACTATCTTGAATTTATAAAAACCCTATGACAGTTTTTTAGTTTAAATGCTTGTCTACAAAGACATGCAAGTTTGGAAAAAAAATCTCAAACCATCAGAGAAAAATAAGAGGTATAATAAACAATTATTTGACGTTTTTCTTTATAAATGCCATTATAAAATAAATTGAATCATAAAATAACATATATTTAGAATATTGAAATCTTTTGCTTTCTAAATATATATGATGTTAATATAATCATCCTTTGGAAATACCAGCAAAAGCCATGAAAAGATAACAGTCTTTAAAGTCTAGCTTTTTAAAATGAAGTATAGCTATATTTTATTGAGTAAAAAGCTTAATTTGATTGAGGTATAGATAATTCGAATCAGGTATAACTTGGTATGATTGAGGTATAGCCTTATTTAATTGAGGTTTAGCTTTATTTAATTGAGGTTTAGCTTTATTTTATTGAGCTATATCTTTATTTGATTGTTATAGCTTTATTTAATTGAGGTTTAGCTTTATTTAATTGGGGTATAGCTTTCATTGGATAATTCAGACTTTAATTTATTAAGGTATAGCTTTATTTGATTGAATAATAGCTTCATTTATTTAATTGAGCTATAGCTTTTTTTAATTGAGGTTTAGCTTTATTTAATTGAGCTACAGCTTTATTTTATTGAGATATAGCTTTATTGATTAAGCTAAAGCTTTATTTAATTGAGGTTAGCATTATTTAATTGGGGTATAGCTTTCATAGAATTATTCAGACTTTATTTTATTGAGGTATAACTTTATTTGATTGAGATTTAGCTTTATTTGATTGAGCTACAGCTTCATTGAGCGAGCTATAGCTTTATTTGATTGAGGTATAGCTGCATTTAATTGAGGTATAACTTTATTTGATTGGGGTATAGCTTAATTTTATTGAGCTATAGCTTTATTGATTGAGCTATATTTGATTAGGGTATAACTTTATTTGATTGAGGTATAGCTTTTTTGATTTAGGTATAGCTCCATTTGTTTGGGGTATAGCTTTATAAAATTGAGTTATAGCTTTATTTAAAGGAGATAAAGCTTTATTTGATTAAGGTATGATTTTTCCCCATTACATGACAGCATGGTTGACAGAAATCAGTAAATCACAAGAAGGAAATGTACTGGCAACCAGATACAGGACATAATACATGGTGCAGGGTGGGAACATTAATAATATCCCCCATTGGTGTGAGAACAATGAGGGCTACCTGAACCCCTCTCTAACAGCCTGGCAAACTAAGGAATATTGGCACTTAAGTGATACTCTTATAAAACCTATATCCTCACAGGAGAAGTTGATGAGAAAAACACCTACATCCAGCTAGCATGAAATTCCATTATAACTACATGTACCACTTAATTGCTCATATGAAAGCTCTTTACTGCAGCATTTGTATACAGGTAACCATGGAAACAAACATAAATGTATAAGAGGTACGGCCACAGCGTATAAAAGGGTATAATAGGTTTTCGACTGAAAATGTCAATTTGACACAATCTGGTTTAAACCGGATTTGAATAGCACCTGATACAATCCAAGGTCAAGGTCATGACATTAGACACTCAAGGTTATTTCACTTACAATCTTAATTGTGTACTCCCAGTCATGTCCACAATATCAAAACCATCAAGTTTTTTGTTCAGTTGGAAAATTAATATTCATCCAGTGCCAAGTAGAAGATGTAAGATTATATTCATCCAGTAGAAGACGGTAAAATTATGCCTAGAAAATACTGCTTTATGACCTAGAGATCAAACTCACTACAGAATAGTTATCAATTTCCCATCTACTCATATTATACAGATATTTTTACAGGTAGAATCTTTACATTAACTTCTGGCCTTAGATATCTTGTTTTTTAATTTATTGTGCTATATCTGTAGGGGGCTAATGATGGGTTAGGGCTAATACAAAAGCTAACCATGTGTATGGTTAGTGTTTGTAAACCTTAAACCTACATGTACATGAAGCCTAACACTGGCACTACAAATGACAACTAGTACTTACAGGACAGACTTACCAGAAGCCCCCAGTATTTCTATTAGATGTAAATTTAAATAGAATGATTGTTTCATTCAGTTTTTTAATCCTACTTGAGGTAATTTAACAGTTATAATGGCGTGCCATCTAAATGGGTTAGGGCACACCACTTTATATCAATCGTATTCTCGCAAGAGTTTTATAGTGGATGAGACTAAGACAACTTGTATGCTATACCCAGCCATTGCGCATTAATTTCCATCAATATTTAGGGCCATCGTATGCCACAGAGCAGCAAATAAAAGTAGTGCAAAACAAGATGGTCCGGGTGTATCTTAGAGTCAATGTCTCGACATAGGAAGTAGAATCGATTCTATTTTAGAATGCACCTTATATGTCACTGGCATATAATGGCAACCACAAGATGCTGAACAGTTGATGCCCCAACATAATGGTAGAGAATTTCCCCTTGTCTCAAAGAGCAACAAAAAGACCCTGTCCACCACCAGCCTGAATCACTCACTTGACTTGAATAGAAACAATTCATCAAGACTAATTATACAGTTGTACCAATAACAATTATTTTGCTTGTTATTGTGCTTGGTTGATTATAGGATGTATGGTGTGTTTGATTGTTTTGGATGATTCAAACCAATTTTTCCTACTTACATTATTCCATTAATGAATTATTTATAGGACAAGATAAATGATAATGATGTATATTTTATTATACCAATATTCTCTATCACCTGAATACACGGACAACTTTTCATATGAGACATGAAAGGTGTGCCTTACTGGAAACTGATGTTAGTGTTTAATTAGTAACACAGGTCTGCCATGTTTTGTCAATTTTATGTGGATGCCTAATGAACCTTGGTCACAACAGTATTAAAGTTGTCAGTGGCAGGTAACATTGATTCTGATAAACAACTTTTGTGACACCTTTAATTCTCATCTGCAGCCAAATGAGTAACCATTGAACAAATGGCTATTCATGTAGATATGCGTAAAACAATTATCCCTTTGGCCATTAGGCAGCAGTTACCAAGGGTATAATATAGTTTTTCCATATCAATGAACGAGTGATTGATTGGTTGATTCATTGGTGTTTTATTTCACATACATGAAGGTGATGTATTCCAACAATAATTGACACTAGCATTACCAAGATGTGAAGCGCTTCCATACTGTTGGAAAATTCATTCTCCTCCAGTGAAAAGAAAATGCAGCATTGCTACTCTTTAAACAAACTTTCCTTAGCCAGAGGGTTAATCGACTGTACGAACAGTGTTGAATGACCAAACATTAGACTACTGGTAGATGCTTGATTTGTGTCCAAATTCTAAATAATTCTAAATAATTGTTGAATTTTGCAAGTTGTGAAAGTATTGTAGCATCCAATTAAACCTATTTAAGTTTTCTGAGAAATCTTGCTGCTACCTAACAGAAAGATGTACCATCAGTATCCCAGTTTTTAAATACTTTGAGGTCTTGCTGGATCGCTTGTGCTCAAAATGAACCAACAATTTTCATCTCTTGCATTAAAAGTGAAGTATTCAAACTATACTTTAGTGAAAATAATGAACAGAAAATTTAATAATAAACCGTTAAATTTGAACCTATATATCAGTTTTCCCTTGAGCATATTAGGGTAGTTGACAAGATTAGTGGGATGAAGCTCTCCTCTGACTGCATAGATTAGCCTGTTTTATTGCGTATTGGCCTAATACACAACACCAGAAGTCTATTAACTAGAAATATGCAACTGCCATATAGATAAGATAACTGGCATTGGGGACCGAGTCCCCTGTTATAACGTATTATGTGACATATTTCACAAGAAAATTCAGAAGAACTTTAAATATGATAAATCGTGGAAAACTTCTGGCGTTCCTTGATCATAATGTTGCATACTAAACGAAACGCATTTACCTAGTGCAAAATGTGTCTGTCAAATAGCCCATAAACGGCAACTAAATCAACCAATACAATGCCAGTCATCCGAACGAAAACAATTTCTATACGCAGTGGCTGATGAGGTATGAAATTACCCAGAATTCCTCATTTAAAAAGACACTTGTCTGAAATGTGAGGTCACCATTACTTGCTGATCTACAATGCCGTGGATATTACTAACTGCAGTTGAAAACTTCTAGTGAATAGACTTCTGACAACACACTGAAGGCCAACAGGGACCTATTGTTCTCCTATTTAGAGTATAAGTTCTTCTATCAAGAAAAGAACCAAATAAGCTTTTAAAGATGGAATACATAAATACAAAAACAGATCTATATGATCCGAAAATTTTGTTTGGAAAGAAAAAGAAATGCATTAATGCTATCTCCTCCAACAGATAGAATTTGAGAGCAACTGACAAGTCTTGTGGTTTGATAAAATGGAGCAAAAGTATGCAGGATTGTGATTAAATTCAAACTGAAGGGCAATTCACTTATAATTACAACTCCACGTCTGATTTTGCCGAACCTCAATACAGGTAGTAAAGAAATGATACATCCAGAGTATTCTTCTGAGATATTGGTCACTGACAAAAAAGGACAACCAGCAAGTCAGGGTGATGATAAAAACATACCCAGTTCAGCATGTCTTTCATTTGATTTGGTTCTAGCCCTGTACATTAATTTTTTTCACTCATATCACGGCGTGTTAGTTCTAGATCAAGGGAGTCACAATGTACATGTATATCCGAAGAAGTTTTTGCCAAATAGATTATTAAAATTGTGTTTAAATAGACTCTACCAGGTGACAGCATCTGTTAACAAGAATACACCAATCAAAATCCTACATGACATCTTGACCTGTGGAATATCTTTACTTTGTCTTGTCCAATGGAACACTCATACTAACTTAGTTAGATTTGAATTCAATAAGCAGCTTTAAGATAATGTCCAGAACCAAAGAGTTGATAAAAGATTTCCAGTTAACATACAGAAACAAAATTTGGACAACCTCTAGGGCAACATATTCCACAATCAATCCCAATTAAGTGAAGGTCTGTCATATGAAACACACTTAATTCTTTATTTATCTGATGTTGCATCAACAGGATTAAATCCCAATTACAGATCATTGGCCAGCATTATTGCGAGAGGAAAACTGGGTAGTAAATTAACCCAGAAAAGCTACGCCCTTCCAATGGTTGCTGGCACACCAACCCACATACGGTTTGCGGAATCAAACCGCGACCCCAGAGGTGAGGGGGATATGTGGACCAGAGGTATACACTCGCTAGAGTGTACACTCTAGACCACTCCGCCACGGAGGCCCCTCGGCCAGGCCCCACGGAGACACATACTAAGTTTGGTTTGAACTCAATAAGTAGTTTTAATGTAGATGTCCGGAAAACACGAAGTTGACAGACTGAGTGTTGGACAACCCCTTAATATAATATGTTCGTCAAATGATGGGCATATAAAAATGAAGAGACAGGAAAAACCACCCAAAAAGACAAAATAAACCAGCTTCATGTTGCCCCTAACCTCCGAGGGCAACATAAAGCTCTCTACCAGCTTCCTGTTGTCTATTAAGACTGGCAAAACAATATTCACAATAGGTTTCATGAAATAGTACAAATTTGCATTTAATGCATTTATAAATGAAAAAAAGAAAATAAAAAAAGAAGATATGTTAATTTCACAACAGGATTTATTTAACAATTATCTTATAACAAGATCTAAAAAACAGAATCTTATATTTATCATAAAGTTTTGATTACATGTATTCAAAAAAACATATATTTGTAAGTAATAAATTTATAAAAAAGATTCAGAAAAACGATAGGACTAAAATAGAATACGAAGATACAATTGTAGTTTGACAAGACAAAATGGCCAACTTTCTGGTGCATGTTTGTACACGATTAAGCTGACCAGAATTAAATCTTGACCAGATTATCAATCCTTGCATGCCTTAAAGTTCTGTCGATGTCTAAAACGGCAAGGATTATATAATACATATACAAAAAGAATGCATCAATAATTTAAAATTTTCTTTTTTTATGGCCAGCAAACTACATGGCTGTTGTGAAACGTTGAGTAATTGACAGAGATAGAAACAAAATGTGTCAGGGCGGGGAACTACGGATTCAGATCAAAATAGTCAAAAAAATATATTCAGACTTGTGTACATGTTATTAAGTCTGTCTGGTTTTTGTTATGCTCAGGTATCTTTTAAGTTCAGGTGTTTGGTTGATAGATTGATCAATTGATTAAAAGAGTGATTGACTGATTGGTTTTTAACATCATGCTTAAGGAAGTTTTAGTTATATGATGGGGATGCAATTCCAAATAATAAACAACAACGCCCCTATCATGTGTTTGTTTTATTGAGTTTTAAGTCGAACTCAAGGGTATTTCACTTATATGACGACGTGTCAACCATATGTGTGTAGGAAACCACCCTCAACACCAATCTTAACAAACAAAGACGAGAGAGCACAAATACGAGCCTACAACAGGACACACCACAAACAGGACAAACAGATCGGCTTCCTGCTCCCCTTTAGCTCTGAGAGCACCAGGGCAACATGAAGCTCACTCCAACCACCCGCCGCTATCATGTGACGTTTTAACATTCTCCGCATGAGAATCAAACTTACTCCATAGATGAATATATTTGAAATAAATGAAGAGAGAATAATCTGCTTGCCTCCACCCGGAATCCACAGTTTTATTAAACCATGCATCATTACTTTTCCTAATAAGATTTTTTTCTTACAGAAATGGATATTCTTGTTACGAGTGTAGCTTGCCAGGACAAAAATACTAAAAGTACACAAGCCAAAAAATGTTTTGATAAACTATTACGAACAAAACTACACCATATTTGTTACAAAACCAAACTTTTAAAAAGATAGAGTATACATCATACTCAAGATAAACATATAGTTTGAAGTTTTTAAAACACTTAAAAATACTTAAAACTTAAGTACCAATTTAGACAGTTTACAAGGTGCTTCCTTTGTGGGGAGATTTATAAAGTACATAATGTTATTTCACACAAATGTCAGTCTAGAGGCTGGGACATGCAGGATGAATTTCTCAGCCCGATTTTCTTTTGATGGCCGGAAGAATTTGCTTACAGTGTCATGAGTCCCACATTCGCACGGGTATTTGGTGTTTCTGACATGTAAAATAAATCTTCTCCGCCTTGTGTGTCCTAAATTTCCATGTGATATACAGGTGAGAAATACACCTTTCATAAGAATAAGTTGTGGCCTTGACAGGAGAAGGATTGTTTACTTGCTTGCAGGGGAAAATTGTATTTCAGTTACATCACTCTGCTAAAAGCACGATAAATGGTCAAATGGCTCAAAGAAATCTACATAGACGTAGAATGGCAACAAAAAACACAAAAAGACAAAACAAGGACAGTACAAAGGCTTGGGTTGTTGTTGTCCAATAGTATAAGGGTCACAGGTTGTTCTCTCCATCCGCTCAATGATGTCCCTGCATGCTACCAGCAACACATTACATGTTGGACAGACAGCCGACAAGTGCATCGCACAAATCTACTCTCAGACTGATTGATTGTGCTGTGCTTTCAGGTACATGTGCATGGATTTCACAACATATAAATATGATCCAGGCCAAGAACAATAGATTCTCAAATTGATACAGCCTTACAATGTGAAGTGTTTGGGCAGTTGGAAAATTAATATTCCTCCAGTGTTAAGTAAAAGATAGGATGTGTTTGCAGCAACATACTCCCCTAAATAGCAAGGACTGCGCTAAACAGTGCAGGATGCCAGTAAAAATCAGCTAGGTGTGGCCCTGGTGATATCACAGAGGGCTGCATGGCAGGTAAAGCTCACCGAATTACTCATTCTTTACCAACCAATTGGATGGTTCACTGATTGACTAATTGGTGTTTAACGTTGTGCTTTAGGGCATATGATGGTAGTATCCTCTAACAATGTATAGCCGAACAACCATAAAATGTAAAGTGCTTTGCTTTGTTCGAAATTAATTGTTTCTCCATAGCTAAGAAAATACAGTGGTGTGCTAGTGATATTCTGATGTTAGCCAAAGGGCATTAAGCAATCGATTTGTTTGTTTTTTTGATAAATTCATGTTTTTTTATTGACTAATGACTGTAATATTTAGGGATTGATTGTCAAACCAAATGTTTAATGGATTTTATGTCGAAATTCACAAAAAAGGAATTGGCATAGGGGATTTACTGTTAACTGTATTGTTTAGCAACAGAATTTTACACATAAAAATAGTTAATCATTGTCATTGCAGTATACTAAAATATTTATATCTAATACAATTTGAATATCCAGTTTAGACTTTTTCCTAAATGAATATTAAAGTTTTGTTTTTAAAGGATAAACTGCTGTGGTGATTTTATTCAAAATACAAGAGAGTGTATGGCTATACAAAAGACCTTTACAAAATTTCTATGGCATTTTCGTTATTTTGGGATATCAGATTCTAGTTCAGAAAATTTTGCAGGTTGAAACCCGTCAGGGATCAAATCCACGACCCTCAGAGTTAGGCACCGAATTGCCAGCAGTAAATGCCGGCCTCCTAGACCACTCAGCCACCCAGCCTTCTCTACAGTAGAAAAATTTTCTGAACTAGAATCTGTTCAAACTAAGAAAGTGTTATCCCAAAATAAAGAAAATACTGTTAAACTTCACTTTCTAAAAGACACAAAAATTATTCACAGAGATATATTCATCAGACTTTCGAATTTGTTTATTTTATGTTCAAATAAAGCTTCTCGAAATCTTTGAAAACAAATATCGTCGACCAACAAAACTTACAATGTTAGGGCCGAGTCATTCGTGGATAATTGGAGCCCTAAACGATAACCTTGGGAAACTGATGCTTGTATGACTGATATGGTAATTAATTTGTGGTGGTGATTACTCAGATACTCTTCCGACATTCTAACAGATTTTCTGATATGTTCAATTGTTTGCGTAGCTGTAAATTGTATTTGAGATGACACATTCTGTAGAAGGCCACGGCAGTATCAAACAATCTACAGAAGGACTTTTTATCTACAGCGTTGTTAAAGACAGGGGTTATTTATTAATATAATATCATCACAAACGTAGTTATCCCCTCACGTACTTTATATGCCTTGATATTAACGTCAGTTAACAACTATTTTTTAAACGAAGCAAATAAACAAAGAAAAAAAAGCCATGAAACAATAAGATGCTCACACCACGAAGAAATTGGTCAACATACTAACGCCTAAAACTTTGAAAACCGACAACAATACAGACGTCAAATATTTCTTTGGTAACTGGACATTTTTTTCGATTTTAGTTCAACCACTGTGACATTGTGTGACGTTTAAGCATTACTTCGATATGAACCCTTTAAAATACCATTAATCCCCGTGAACTTGTTGTGTCTTCCTTAGACAATTATATTATTTTAATTTCAGTTGTTTCAGTTTAGACTTCAAAACTGTCTCTGACTGGGTTGAGCTTTCAGCGTCCCAAATGGATGAGCTTTAATCATTGTGAATTCAGAAAAGTTTGCTTTGATGATTAAGTCAATAACCAGTGTTAATATTGACTCTGGTATGCGGTAATTCGTTAACAGTTAAAGCTTTTTGGTTGAAAACTCGTTTTTCATACCGATCAAATAAAACGACAAATGTCTCCACGTTAAAATATCAGCAGAGCAAATATTGTCCGATTAATGAGTAAACGTCACTGTAGTCGAGACGCTAATATCCGGCGAATAAACAGCGACACAGATGCATTTGGCCAGAGTGTAATAGGGAATCCTGGTTAATCGAAATACAAACAGTATATGCCATTCCAATGAATGGAGTTACGTGCCCGCGTTGTACGATTGGGTGTGGTATAATGACTGTGTCGTGGATACGAAAACACCAGCGATACAGCGATTTAGAGGCGTGTATTCTCCAACGTGACAATGATACAACTTTTTCATATACGTTAAATTATCTTACAATGAATGCCTATTACGGCCGGCAAAACCCATATACGGTCAACAGCCCTAAAGCTGCACTTTTTACCAACAAAATATAATATTTATTATTTTCATCGTATTATCTAGACTAATAAGAATAATAGCTTATTGATATGGTTGTCAATAGGGAGCCGAATAAATATTTAAATAGTTATCCATAACCTTAGGCCGTTAATAGTACTTACATTGTTGCATAATGCCTATAATCTACGTTTATCTCACCTCGACTTCCACGAAATTCATGGAATAGTCGGGAGTAAATACAGATTATTTGAATTTAAATTTTTCTTTAATATGTGACAACTGTTTAATCGTGCAGAAAATGCACCATCCAACCGCAAGTATGCCCATTGCGACCTCTCTCAACCCATATATGAGCGTAGAATATAGGCACCGTGTAGAGAAATACTTGTTTGTGTCTTTGTTTGTTTGATTGGGGCTTTACATCGTACTCAAGGTTATTTCACTTTTTTTATGACAGAATGTCCACTTCATACTGTTCCTTGCCTAATTACGACGCAAAACCGGGAAGAAATCTCGTAAAACCAACCCCTGCGATTGCCAGAACCTCATTGTGTGACTCACTCATATACCTGAGGGTCGACAGACGAACATGATCCTGTGAACGGTACTACGAAGTAGGCCGAATAAACGCATTCGTTTACCAATAACCCGCAGGCGAGAGCTACTTTTGTTAGGCGGATTCCTTCACTATACTTAATGGGTAATATGAATCATATATATTGTGACATTTATTAAGTACCAGTTTAAGTCTATACTTTTTGTCGTATTGCAACATATAGATTGTTCGATGATTGGTTTGTTTATTTTTATGGTTTGTCGCCAGTGACATTCAGAGCGGTTCCCTCCATTAAAGAGCAGTAACATAGAGTACAGCATAATACCCCAGTCTACTCCACAAACGAGGATGGTGACATCTACAGGTGGGTAATTTGCACTGTCTGGTGCTATTCTCTGACGGAGCAAATGCGCAGAAAAGATTAGCTAGTGTCGTTGTCAAGTCGACACTAAAGTGAGAAAAAAAGAATCAACTGTTTCAAAATCCCAACGATTCCAGCTCTGAATGGATTACGCGTCAGATGCTAAGGCCATTTATTTAAACAATGTTTATTGCCTGAGTGCTGGTATTTAGTGGCATCTAGTTTACGGGCGAAGTCAGATTGAATCCTGCCTATATGTAGTTAAAATACAATATGAAAGTGAGTTGTGGCCATATAATTCATGACAGTCGTTTAACCGGGAAACAAAATTCAGGATCTTTTAAATATGATGACGATTTCTGGTTAAGGATATTTGTGATTTAGCTTCAACTGGATATGTGATTTGGTAATAAAGGGATTTGGGTTCAAAATGAAATCTGTTTTAGCAGAAATGCATAGTACATGTATATCATTTAACATAAGGTCTATGGGATTCACGATAGAACTGAATTGTGATTTATCACTAACGTTTGAACTGAATTGCATACAACTCTTTGGCCTCATTTTGGCATAGCCAAGTTTAATTGCTCGTAACATGTACTCCCGCTGGCGGTCGTAATTATCTGCGTAATTAAGCATCTCGTTCGGGCGATTAATCAAACGACAATGGGGGGAGTAAATGTCCATATTATTATAGGACAAATATGTCCATGTTTGTTTTATTGATCACAGCTTCTAAAGAAAATAAACCCCACTGGCACGGGTAAAGAGAACATATTTCGTTTTCTGACGATATGCCGCACCCTTCTAAGTGTTTTTTCCCCTAATATAATAAAATTGTCTTCAAGCAGGGTTTCATAGTAAATGGCATTTAATTAACAATAAAGAATAGTTGTGTGTTTCTCAATGTTACTCAGTATATTCCCTATTATTTTAGGTTTGTTTGTTTTGATAGATTGAGGTTTAACGCCGTGTGTAAATGTATTTCACTCTTATGACGGCGTGCAAGCCCAATTGGTGGAGGAAATCGCCCGGCTGCATGCAGATCGGCTTTGAGTTGACCCTTAGCTCTGAGGAGTCCCTCGGCAACAAGAAACGCTATCCAACCAACGGCACTATATGGACGGAAAAACAATTGGTAAGTTAAGCATGAAACAAACTACGCATACATGTATGGCAACTTCCTTTTGCATTCTATAGTTCGAACGGTGGCCGTGTCTCAGTTGTAAGAATGTAGCTCTACTGATGCTACTGCGATGTACGCCTACCATTCATAGGTTCGAGTCCGTCTTTTGATCTCAGATATAGTAGTGGGTAACTCTATGTAGCTTCGGTAATCACGTGGGTGCTTGTTTTAGAAGGTTTCCACTCATTTTTCCAACACATTTAAATACAGCACACTGAGAAGAGAACAATCTGACTCTATAAAAGTTAAATACCCTTGACCCGGACGTTCATCCCAAATCAAACCGAACAACAGATTTACAGTTCAGCTTAACTAAGCTAAATTCATCCGGCTGAATATGGTCACACTGACTCCAAAATACGTAGTTCTGTGTATTTTATTGCAAACAATATCACATGAAAGGTCATAAGCGGTACTTGCGAAAAGACACACATGTCATCCTTAAATATACATATATATGTGTAATCAGCCAACTTATTGACCCGATTAACCTGGTATCTTGTGCGAACTCTCATCACTTGAAAATAATAGGAAGTTACAATTCTCCGGCACAGTCACTCTAAGCTTTCTTATTTTGCTAGACACAATCGCAAATATTCAACGTTTGCTTTCCTACTCAAGGTTGTATTATGGCACGCAAATCAGGACTATTGAAGTTATTTTGTATGTCGCTTCAATTATTCGGCTACTTAACAGAGCTCATCTGGTGTGTTCGTATATTGTGGTTGTAACATCGATTATCAAAACCACATCAAGACATTCGAAATAATTGTTGTCTGTGGGTAATATTGACATATACTTTTTGAAACTATCTCACTGTATCGACAGTTTATATCTCTTTCAATGGGTAAATCATAAGAAATTTTTCAATTCATAATTTGTTTTGACTGGTGTTGTAAGTAGTGTTTTGCCAGTCTGGCTTCTCGTAGAAACGCTATAAACTAACGAAAAATATTTTATTGTGACATGTCAATTAATTGGACAGATTTTTTTATGCTCTGGTTGATCTTTATGTTTAACTATTAACTGTCGGTTCTTTCCTAGAAGAGCTTTTTTGTGAGCAGTCGAACATTTCATAAGAACCTATTTTGTCTTTCCATTACCAGCCGGCCCGATCGCAACTAGTCGGACCTTTCGTACAAGAGTGTTTTGTTTTCAGTTAGCAGTCAGACCTTTTGGAGAATAGTGTTTTGCTTTTCGGTTAACAGTCAGACCTTTCGTAGAAGACTGTTTTGTTATTCGTTTACCAGTCAGACCGTTCGTAGAAAAATATTTCTTTTTTCTGTTACCACTCAGACCTATCTTAGATGATTGTTTTGTTTTTCGGTTACCGGTCAGACCTTTCGTAGAAGACTGTTTTGTTGTTCCGTTACTAGTCGGACCTTTCGTACAAGAGTGGGTTTTTTTTCGGTTATCAGTCAGACCTTTCGTAGAATAGTGTTTTGTTTTTT
The DNA here is from genome assembly GCA_031763545.1 of Mopalia muscosa. Taxonomy (NCBI): domain Eukaryota; kingdom Metazoa; phylum Mollusca; class Polyplacophora; order Chitonida; family Mopaliidae; genus Mopalia; species Mopalia muscosa. Next base: position 8,748 of record JARFOD010161638.1, on the reverse strand, counting down.
CGGTTAGCAGTCAGACCTATCGTATAACAGTGTTTCGATTTTCGGTTACCAGTTTGACCTTTGGTAGAAGAGTGTTTTGTTTTTCGGTTACCAGTCAGACCTTTCGTAGAAAAGTGTTTCGTTTTTCGGTTACCAGTAGAAGACTGTTTTGGTTTTCGGTTACCTGTCAGACCTTTCGTAGAAGACTGTTTTGTTTTTTGGTTACTAGTCGGACCTTTCTTAGAAGAGTGGGGTTTTTTTCGGTTATCAGTCAGATCTTTCATAGAAGAGTGTTTTGTTTTTTCGGATAGCAGTCAGACCTATCGTAGAACAGTGTTTCGTTTTTCGGTAAACACTCACACCTTTTGTAGAAGAGTGTTTTGTTTTTCGGTTACCAGTCAGACCTTTTGTAGAAGAGTGTTTTGTTTTTCGGTTACCAGTCAGATCTTTCGTGGAAGACTGTTTTGTTCTTCAGTAACCAATCGGACCTATCGTGGAAGACTATTCAAATATAGATCATTAAATAGTAGCATGTCGATTAATTGGAAAGAGTAATCTCGCTGGTAATCTACTATTTTTCAGTCACATGTCGGCCCTGTTGCGGTACGGTATTAAAAGGAAGTAAACTTTTACCAGCAGCATGGTAATGTTATGGACTGGAGATGCCTCCTAAATGCTTTATGAAGCAAAACCATTACTAGCGAAGTTTATGAGTGTACGCCGCAATTAACTCTTGGAGCACGTGTTAAGGAATTAATAGTCGTTTCTCTTTGGCGGATAGTTTTAACAAGCCTGGAGCTAGCGAACCAGTAGCCTATGTAGGGCCATGAGGAACTATTGAAACAGCCAATTGTATTTGCCTGGTTTGAGGATTGAAAGCAGCATGTGCAAAGATAGTCTATGGCCCAGTTTCAGCTTGATGTATGTATATTGGGTGTATACCAATGTATGTATATTGATATATTCAGTTATAAAAATATACAAAGGTTTCTGGTACTTACTCTCTGTTTGCCTTGGTTTGGATTTAATATCCTATGATTAAATATCCGGTGCATTGTGTTCAATGTAATTTTCCAAACAAGATTGGTTTATTCCCAGGTATTGGTATCAATCTCAGCTATGATGTTAACTCTGCCTTACCCAAAACTTTTTTTTAAATGAATTTTGCCCATCCTAATCTTAAATATCCTTAAATTTTCATGTGGAAATTCATAACTTGTAGCTGTATTTTAAATATGTTTTAGAAATCTGTCTGTCGCAAACGCCACGTGAACGGAATTCTAGCTATGACTATGTTCGAAACGCACTTGTATCGAAAGTACATTTTAAACGGAACAAATCAAAAATAAAAGTTATAGGAGATAATGTTCAACACAACACAATTTGTCATTTTAAGCCCAAGCCGACGAAATATGAATATTGAAAAAGCATGACTAATGTCATTAAAATGTTGTGTATGAACGCCTTTTCTGATCTGCATTAAAATAACGACTTGACATTGATAATAAAACGAGATAAATACTAAATAGCCTAAAGAATTAGGGCTTTTGTTAAATGTCTTTACCATGCTTCAATACTTTTTTTGACTTACAAGGTAAATGTCTCATATAAATATCTTGAAATCGTTGACGAATTTCCGCAATATCAATGAAGACGGTATAAATTGACATAGGAAGTAAATATACTTACCCGAAGGAAATGCCGCTATTAATAGGTCGCTCCCTGCTAAAAGGTACACACATAGACTAACATATAACGACTCAACTCCGCTCCAGTTCATTTTGGAAGACTAGATACACACTGAATGATTTGGCCGATAGTCTATCCTCTTGGACAGCATTGGTACATACTACACAAGTAGCCGGCTAAACGGATATTCGATATCGACACTTACAGAGGATTCTCCGGAATAAAGCGTACAGAAAGTCGCAGGCAGACTAGTCTCAGATTCCAATTGAGCTAAAACTGATCCCACGACAACTTGCCGAGAAACAGTGGATTTATAGGAGTATTTGTAGAAAAAAGAAAAGCCGATCCTCTTCGACTAATTTAATATGAAAAGCCACTTTTCTACAGCCGAGCAGAGTCATTTAAACTATTCGAAAAGGCTCTTAGCTAACAAGGAGCCGTATCAATGACGTTGGTATCCGTTCACACACCAATTCAACACATTTCGTCTATGATTGCAAAAGCTGGGGCAAACGAGGTAAATCCTTCCCCTCATAAAGTTTCGTTTGAAACTCGACTAGATCTTTCTGCAAATGCAAATGACATTTCCTTAAACACAGAACTTTTCCGACGTAGATGACCCTAAACGAAGATTTAAAGGGATTACTGAGCTCGACTTAAGCTTCTGATTCGGCAGAAGAGTTTCGCAGGATGAGAGCCTCGATCAAGCCTCCCTAGTCGACAGTGCTTTCCCATACGATATGTCGTTAAAGCGACCAGACCTCGCTATTAATACCAAGTATCGACCACCGTCTTTCCATTGCCCAGAGCGTTGAGTTGAGTGGTAGTGCTTCCCCGACCGGTAATTTATCCAATCAGCAAAGGTTTTGTTCGACTTAAGTTTTTCCTCCCCTCACAATATTAGTTTTCAGAATGAAACTTTGACTTGATTGTGCTCGCTAACTGTAAAATCTAATATTTCCCGCCTTGTTGCCACAGCCTGAGGAAACGTGAACTGGCAAATAAAGAGATATCACTGATTTGCTTCTCTGGTCAGTGAGAATATCTTTGGTTGTCAGAAGGAAGAAAATTGGAGAAGATTGGATTGGACATGCGGGCTTTTCATTCTCGCCCATTCTGCCTTCTCCTTGTCCCTCTTGGCAAGTACTTGCTAAGAATTCTCAACCTAGATTACCATAAACCAGCACAATGACATGTCGACAACGTGTGCTGGCGACTCTGAAAGCACGAAATCTTCATCTTAGTGAAGCTTTGTGACTATTTCGCTGGCACTTGTCACTTATTTTTAATACAACTCTCGATCTTATTGAGAAGGGTGAATAGTTTTGTAGTCAAATCCACGAAGCATTGCCTTAAGACATCACTACCATACAAAAGAGTAATATCGTTTTTATTCAGATTTAATCTAAATCGTAGGGAAATAAAATCTGTTCAGTTCATTTTGTTAACCCTTGGTTCATTTGACCATCTGATTGGTATCAGAACTACTTAAGTTTGTAATTGATTAACGTCGGCAGGCGGTGTGACTAATAATTCGATTTAAGGACCCATAGGCATATTAGGTTCGACAATATAATTTATTTTCTTTTGTATTTCCCGAATAATCAGTGAAAAAATACTCAAGCCAGCGGTCGTTAACATATAGAGATAACATATCTTGTTATTTGTATTTTTATTGGGGTTGTTTTTATACTGTACCAGTAAAAACAAGACGAACTAGATTATCCGTAAATGTTTACAATCTGCTTCCACGTTGCGTTGGTCTATTCATTTTTCCTTTATAATGTAACCACTGCAGACAGAGAACTATTATTGTCTCGAATTTCGATTTGCAATATTGCAAAACCATACATGGCATTTCACCGCATATTTCATTCCTCATTTTTCTTGGTGTTAAATGTTTCGTACATGTTGTGGTTGTACTAACAGGCTTGTTAAGGAAATGATTTGCTCAAAATAACATGCATTCGTTTGCCATATAATTGTAGCTGTAAATGTACAATATAGACATACTAATTTTGATTGCAAAAACTAAGGCTTCGTTTTTATAGTATTCAAACGATGGCGTTTTTAAGCTAGCAATTGCAATAAAACTAAAAAATACT
>JARFOD010161637.1:0-43403 GCA_031763545.1 Mopalia muscosa | reverse complement strand
AGATGTTTGGATGACTGTGTGATATACTATAGCCTGTGGGGTAATATTGAGATGTTTGGATGACTGTGTGATATACTATAGCCTGTGGGGTAATATTGAGATGTTTGGATGACTGTGTGATATACTCTAGTCTGTGGGGTAATAGTGAGACATACTCTGGGATTATCATGCAATGTTTGGATAACAGTGTAAAATGGGAATACCAGATTGGATATTATGAGTACTGATATTATAGGACGATTAGATATATGTGAACTGTCAGATATTGAGGTTATAATAAATAGTTGGATAACAAAAATAAATTTATATTGAAATATAAGAGAAGTTGTGAGTTACATCTGGGCCATTTCCAGCCTTTATGCATGCCTGGACATCGGGTAATGGGTGAACTATTGGTTAACAGTGTAGCAAAAGGTGAACAATTTGTTTTGGTGAATTAGTGAGGAAGTTGTGATGTATTTGAGACCACTTACCACAGGTATATATGGCAGTGAGATATTTCTGTGTTCCTGCTGCACATGGATTCCCGAACACCTCAGTCTCAGCATCTACTGTACAGTGCTTGCGGCCATGACAACTCTTCATCACAGCTTCTATAGCCATCCCTGACTGACAATCTGAAATTATCCAAGTAAAAAATGTTAAAAGTGAGCAGTCGACAGAACAACATTTTGATTTCAAATTAAAGGTCTTTACATTCATAGCCCTGGTAATTAGGTCACATCACATGATAAACACCAGCTTCTACTGATAACTATTTTAGATAAAAAGCAAACAAGCAAAGTTTTGCTTACTTAAATCTTTAAAACAGCCGTTCACATAAATTACTTATTTATTATTTCCTTGAAATGGTTAATCATAGGAAAGTATTGAATTAAATCTCTCACATTTTAAAATCAAAACTGGAATTGTCTTTCATTCTGTCTGTGACTGACACATTTAGTCTTTTATCCACAGGATGTATCCATTAAACTTTTCCTCACCCTCTTTTCTCACTTCATCATGATATATTTGACCTCCTGACCTTTCATGTATACATTATGAAGGCAGGGTGTATAAAGGTATGAATCTAGTTTTCACCTTGGTGGCCTTTTCTACACCCATACAAAGACATCAGTGTTTTATTCACCCCATATGGTAACCTATGGGGCCACTTAGTCGTGTTTTACTTCATCAGCTGTTGTTTATAAACGTCTTCCACCTAAATGTTTATATTAAATATGAAGCTGTCTTCCAGCTGATGATCCACCAGAAAGCGGGGTCAGAGTGAGATCAGTAGTGCACAGTTTGACAAGTTCCATCCAGATATAATAATGGCTTCAAAGATTTTGCGAACAAGAACCAATATTATTGACACAACTTTGAACACAATTAAACTTATTCAGATAATTTTTTTTATAATCCACCAAATTTTAAAATAGCGAACAGATGTCAAGCAAATTTAATTGTGAAACTGGAAAGATCACGTGTAAATGATTCCCTTTGTCATTCATATGCAATCATACCAATGGAAAAATAATAATAAATCTCTTAATTATTAATTATTTGATTCAATACTTATTTACAAAGGTGTATTCACCTCAGTCATTGTCTGATGGAAGGAAACCTGCCCTGCAAGTAACAAACATGTGTTCTGTAACACTGGCTTAGCCCTTCTTACCGGTATCACGTTGATTAGATGCGGGACATTGTGAACTCCCTCGTGGTGTCCTGCCAAACATAGCCGAGTAGATAACCAGCCTCATGGAACGACGGCACCATAATACCAACTGTTGTCCCTCGCAGGCTGTTTTACTTCGGAATTCATCTGCAAATGCAAATTTGTGTAAATTTATTCTTTACAACAGATCTCCAAATATGATGCACTCTACAAATAAAAAATGTTTTATTTATTTATTTTTTATTATTTTTATAATAGGCTTTTTATCTATTCCTGGATGAAAATCTAAAATTATTGCACACAGAATATCTCTTTATTGTATTCTTTCTTCATGGGTTTATATCAGTTAATTCCTCCTGTAGATTGTACATTGTGTGTATACAACTGATTCATTTAGCTCCAGTAGGAATGAGTGAGTTTTGTTTAATGATGCATGGCTTGGCTATGGTAATGAAGTGAACCTAGGAATTGTCTTAGTGAAGACTTGGCCAGCTGCTTGATTCCCCTCAGCCAAACAGAACTTCCCTTCCTCTCAATGGGATGCTAATGTGCTTTGACTGAATAAATCTCCATGTAAGCCTGTGATCTAATGGTTTACTCTTCCCTGGGGTTGTCATTAGAGCCCCTTGACACTTCCCCTCCTTTAGAAGTTAGGACTATACACCAGCAATTTACCCCTTGACTATATGGGTAACTCAGATGTCATCCTAGCCCCCTGTGAATCCTTTCTTCACACAGGGCACATCAGCTAATTCAATCAACACATCATCAAACCTGCATCAGACAACTCATGGCAAATAAAAACAGCTATTCAATTTGCTTCTTCAACACCAGTGCTTTGCTTCATCATTATTAGAAACTTAAAAATTATGAACATGAAATGTATGTACATGAACATTTACATTTAAAGTTATTAATGTAAATTAATCTCTATACAGATATATTTTGTCTTATGAATGTGTTAAATATATATTGATTGAATTAATACAGATATATATATATCTTTATTTCAAGAAGGTAGCTCAATTAATGTAAAAAAACTGTTCTTCCTGATGGCCTTCAATACATTATCTTTATACCTCATTACGTCTGCACACTGTATGCACATACCTTTTTAATACTATTTTGAAGTCAATTGTTTTTGTTTAATCCTTGGAAGAAATTGCAGCAATAAAGAATTTCAGAAAACGTTAAACTTTCCACTGCTACCATTATGTAAACAATACATGTAGCAAGTAATGAAAAAATTAGCATCAATTCTCTGTCAAAAAAGGTGGGTGGTCTAAGAGATAAAGATAATGAATTACTATAAACTTTATGATAAGACATTTTGTACATCTATTTATAAATCTGAGTTCTAAGATGCTGTCAAAAGAGAGAATTATATGTATCATTTTCAAAGATGTTTAGCTTTTTTACTACCTCTGTAGTTTGACAGATAGCAGACATTTTGCCATCTGTGTAGAAAATTACATCTAAAAAAAAAAGTGTTCTATCTTAATGAGTTTTTATATCATACATATTTGCTAAAAAGAACTTTCTCTACAATATCATCAGACCATGTTATCACGTTACAATATCTTGTGTGAGCATGATGTATTAGATTCTACATCATACAGTACATTCTCTGAAAACCCAAGACAAAAATAAATACTATGTAAAAACAAATTGTTAAAAACAGTCTATGTCAAAAATATTCGATTTATTTCACTGTATGATAAACATATTTTTCACCAACATACAACCACTGCACAGTGCCACCCTGTATTATAAATCTATGTTTAACGTGCAGCAGTGTATACACTGGCAATTCACTTTTAGTTTTTGTTAATGTATTTCAAGAAGAGAAAAACCACACCTACTTGAAAATTTTCCTGATTTGAAAATATTTTCATTAAAACGAAAATTCATCCATTTCACTGTCGGGTCTAATTTTACTGGCTTACAGCCAAGGTTCGTTCACATTGTTAAGTCTATACCAGATAAATTACTTGCCCACATTACTACTCTGTTCATTTCATAGAAGGTGTTTTTTCCAGAGGCTAATCTGGATTTAAGAAGAGAGGCATGTTAGAGAATGAAGAGTAAATATTTGTGCTGAGATTGGCTTTTGGCCAGTCTGGACCTTTCTGACTTCATTATCAGTGTAAGGAGAGGTTTAGACTGTTCGGAGGCCTCTCAAAGTATATGGTTACTGTAAATCCCCGTGAAATTGACATTACAGTACAGAACTTTCTGGTAGAATTACAAAACTGTCAACAAATGTACACCTGTTTGGTTGACAGATGACATAAGTCATTAAGAACCAGGTATGAAATGTCATCTTAATGAAAAGGATTGTTATACGGAGATGTTTGTGGAAGAAAGCAGGGGGAAATATTTAAATTTATAGGGTGCATAATGAAGTTACCCAGTTCCCTACAAGGGGTGTATAAGAGTTCTGGATATCTAAGGAATGTGGACATCAGTGACAAGTGGTATTCAGGCTTGGTAACAAGAGATGACATTAAACATTAGTGTCACACCCTGGGCCTGTGTCTCCCCCACCCCTGTCAACTAGGCTGAGACCTCACCTAATCTAGCTTCCTCTGTATCTTACAGCCCAATATATAAGGAGACTTTCTCCTGGGAGATTAACAAACATTCTGTACATCAAAAAACTTCAAAAACAACAAAATAACATCAGGAGGACTCCTATTAATTTGGTTTTTGACATAACCATGCTGGTATGTCAATCCTCCGAACCCTATAATGTTGATATGGTTAAATGGAGGGATCTTTCAAAGAAAAATTGTTGTCATTTTGTTTAAAATTCAAAAGTTCTACACACAGCTGACACTACATTTTTCTCTGTAAATGTCAGCACATTTTCTAAGGTGTTAAAGACTATCAGGCAAACTAATTAAGATATAAAGTGGGCAGAGATATATTAACTTGTCTGTCTGTTTGTGTTAGTTCAGACTGGTGTCTGTTGTCAGAATGTAGACCCGCCTGCATCAACAACTGTAGTCCACTGGGTCAGCCTGATGAGAGATGAGTTTATTGGCGGTAATGTAGCATGGTTAGACTACAAGCTATATAGTGACCAGCTTAATACTGACCAAAACTACAGCCTAACACAGAGAACCATCAATCTGTACAGCCAGGGCGTTATAAGACAGTTATAACCCACTTGGGTGACCAATGAGGCAGATGGCTGAGAGCTGACATGGAATTTAAAAGAAGACTTATCACCATCTAAATCCATTAATCTGCCAGAGAATGATTTACAGTTGTCTTAGATAGGCTTTTCTTAAAGAATACAACCATTTCAACAAACCAACATCAGAATAGCACAAGTAGGGGTTTATTATGACCAACAAATCATACACACAAATTTGTCAAAACAGAATAATTATAGAGTCACTCATAATGGTATAATTTCCAGCATGTGGCCATCCGTACAAAGACAAAGCTAATCCAACCAGAGATAAGAGAATAATACAATAACTCAAAAAATAAAGATTTTTATTCACAGGATGCAACTGTTAATTTATATTTTGATAGAATGGTCAAAATAAAATTGTCTCATATTTCCTTAAAAAGAAAGGTAAAGAATGAAGAGTCTTACTTGGTCTACATTTATAAGCTACCTCCAGATATTTCCTGGTTTCTGGGCACGGATCCTGGGTGAAAGTTTCTGTGGCCGCTACAACTCGACACTGTCTCCGATCCTGGCATAACTGTAATAACACCTATAAAATACAACAACAATAACTAAGATTAAATCCAGGTAAAAGATCTACTATATATGAGTATCTTTTCTAATCTAAAAATAAAAAATAATACTTCACCAGTATGGGGATTACCTTTTGGAGCACAAAGATAAGTAAAGCACATAAATTTAATGTTTGCATGGACCAATTCTTTTATTTTTATGTTTACCTTCTTTATGGATATTTACATACCCCACAGAGCTAATTTTGGTATCATTTAGAAAGTTGACTGTTGATAATACATGTATATTTGTAACCCAGGAATATCCCTTATAGCATATTCTACTTAACATTTACTTGAAACTGTCTGTTAAAGTTTATCATGTAAGATCGCTTGAGTGAATCAATGCAAACGTATTTACAAGTTTTACCTGAGGGGTTATCCAACAACTGATTAGATATTTGGCTACATTTGTTTGTTATGTAAGATTTTTAACTCTTTTGCATTATGTTGGTTACAGGCTATGGAGGTGCAAATATTTCCGGCTTTGTCTATTCCATGTCTCAGTTCGACAAACAGACGGTTGTTACAGACCGTTAGAGATTATCCAATGAGAGTCTGTGATTTGACAAATATTACTAGATCAAGTTTTTTTTAAATTAACACACAAGAGATTATCCATTGAATGAAACAGGCTCTTGTTAGGTATTATTTTCTTCAAAATGCTTAATGTTTATTACTATTAAATAATATTTGCATGGCTGTTCATACACTGCAAACCCAGTCGCTACTGGTAACAATAAACAGGTCTCCTTGTTGACAAAACATATCCCTGTGCACAGATGACACAAAACAAACCACTACTCCTTATGACTAAAGAAAAGTTATTTTAATCAGCTTTATTTAAAAAGTGATTATGGTGAGGAATTATTGTTCTTTCTGAGATAACAGTAATATTTGGAAATTTTCTTCACATAAAACAGTAATCAACAAGGCTAGGTTGTCACACACAAACAGTTATACTCCATATTATACCTAAATAATGAGCCTGAGAAAGATACATGATTTGTAACATACCGTATATGGTACGATAGAGCTATGTTTACGTGATGTCCTATACAGTCTCAAGATGACTTTAAAATCTTCTGTTTTATTTACATTGACCAATTAAAATGATTAAAATTTTATCTTATTAGATAAAGATTAATTGCAATTTAATAAGCAGAGTTTTCAAAAAGCTGACCTGAATATCTGACCAGACATCACACTTCCTATACTCCAGTGCTATCAGAGAAATCACACCATCAGTCCAGTACTACACACTGTCTGATCAGTCAACTCTCAACATTTACTCTAACATCACAAATTTCAACACCTTTCAACATTTTAATCTCATTAGATTAGATACCAAGGAATTACCAGATTAGAACAGACAGAGGATGAACACTTACAGGGGTTATCTGATAATACAAAGTGTTACTGTCTGACAGATGTCTTGAGGATTAAATAGTAAAGTGCATAAGAATATATTAACAAGTTCTCTCAAATTCTCCATTATAATATGCTTAAACATTGAATAATTTTTGTGTCTTTTAAAAAGTGAAGATAAACAGTATATTCATTAAATAATTTTTTGTCTTTTTAGTCTTTTATTCCAAAATAACGAAAATACAGTATATTCATTATTTTGGGATATGAGGGTCGTGGATTCGATTCCTGGACGGGTTTCAACCTGCAAAATTGTCTGAACTGGAATCTTTTCAAACCAAGAAAGCGTTATCCCAAAATAACGCAAATACTATATGCTCAAACTTGTTGAAACTTTTACACACCCAATACATAGTCATAAAAGCATCTGATAAAGACCTTTCTTTTACAGCACGCAACATGTGTCAGTCAATAATAGTATCAACCTCTTTTTCGGTACTAGTAAGCCTATAGGCCCCAATGGGCTCTAAGTTTTGTTAAGATATGATATTTATTCACACAGCATCAAGTATATTTGGAGCCTGCTAACAATTCCATTTAATAGCATAAAAAAAACATTAGCTACATGATGCTATGTGACATTGTTTCATTTAGGGAAAATTTAAATAGGTGAAAAATTTAAATATTTAATAATTTGAAAGTCTATAATCTTTTAAGCATTAGGCACATGCAGTAAAACAAATACCGTTATATGATCTTTGCTATGTGAAGTTACCATTTGTACAACCTTAGAGTTTATTTTAAGATTTGACATAAACATGTACCTGTAGGTCTACTTTTATTTATACACTATATACAACTATTTACATTTCACATAAAGTTGTACAAATAATTTATTAAATAAGTTTTTTAATAATACTTTTGAAATCTGAGTATTGTTTTCTAATGACCCATATCATAACAAATATGTTAAACTCTTTCCTTAAAAAGAGACAAACTGGTCCTCTTAACAAGATCTTTTTGTTTGATATATTGGTATCAATTCTATCAACCATTGTAGGGGTCACCATCTCCTTTCTTGTTCTCATTGATTCTCCATGTTGTTTAGAGAATTCAGATCAATGACTGTTGAGACACCCTTACAATTGAGAAAGCCCCATGCAGGTACGACAAATAGAACGGCTGGCATTAAGACAGGAAACATACCGCAAGAATCAATGTATATCCAACCACAGTGAGTAGGAGATTCATTTTGTCATTATTTTGCCCTAAAGAGATTTATATGAGGTATATCGTAGACGACCAAGAATAGACAATGTTGAGTCTACAAAATGTCAAACTGTGAAATATCTTTCACAAAAATGAAAACAATTCAGGATAAATTTGCGTTTACAAGTAAATACAAGAATTATACTTACAATATAGACTAGATATATATTCCAAGGATATATAAGTTTGATAAACATGGCTATGATGTGAACGACATTGATGTCCAAATGTGGTCAAACTCAGACTGAGGACTCATAGCATTTCCTTCAAGAAAAACAAATCCCAAATTTACAGGAAACAAGTTCACAGAGTGCCTTTTGGTCGGCACTGCAGGATGTAAGGGGTTACACAGGCAACAACCAGACTGTAGCTTTAAAAAAAACACATGGTCTGTTCACCCTAAACACCTATCCTTGACTGTCCATAATAGTGATGGTTACTTGTCTACATTAAGCAGGTATTAAAAAATGTGATGAGGAAATCTTGACCACTCCTTGAGTCTGAGCAATCTGCTGAGTCAACAGACAGTCACCTCAATAAACCATAAACACTCAGACCACAATATAAGGCATAAGATATGGGTAGACACAGGTCTTCTGGGAGTGGGGCAATATATCCGGGTAGGAGAGAAAACAGACCAGTAATTACAGGTCTTGAGATGTCAATCTGATTATCAGCCTGATCCTAACCACACAGCTTGGGAAATAATGTCAGAAAGAACCGCATTGCCAAGGTGCTCACATCAACAGGCAGTCCGTGTTCTAGGTAGCATCATTCCTTACTCTACAATGGTTAAGTTGACAGTTCCCTGTTCACCATTACAACCAAGGTGCTTATAGCCGGGTATCCAATGTTAATGGTGATGAGAATGATGGAGGCATCTTTTCAAATCAATACCTGTTCTATTAATAATCACAGCATCACAACAAAGCTGCTAGACAAAAGAGGGAGCTATTGCAGGATGATTATGTGGACATGTATCTGCTCTCTCTCCAGAGAATAGCACTCTTTCCTAGTGGTCAGCAGGGTAATATGAAGAAATGTGTCTGCCTGAGGCCACAGACTGCTTCCCCTCAGATCACAGGCCCTTCCTCAGCAGTCCTGAGTCCCTACACCAGACGGACAACATGCCAGCCATATTTGCCCTGGACAATTCCCAGTAAAAGCAGCCGGGGTAGCTCCAGCCTATATTACTACCAGCTTGTAGAGGTCAGCATGGGATTGCCTGGCTTGAGGCTGGTGGACAATGCAGTATTGCAGTCCCAGGCTTTGACCAGCAATCTGATCCTATGGCCAGCCAACCTAATTACATCCAGGCTTGGAAGTTGCCTGTCTAAATGTGCCTTCAGTGTGGGACAACCACAGCCACTGTCAGCCACGGCATATTGATCCCATTCCAACTCCTATACAGTTCCAAAAATCAATGCTCAATAAAACCGCAACCCCAGGACAACTTCTTCTTTCATTTGCCGGAATAAAATGCAACTAATTAAAAATCATTACAATCAGAAATTGGATCAAACGATAGGAGCTAGATTGGACGAATTAAGTGAGTCCCAAAGGTAATTCCACTGCTTCTTAATCAAGCAGTTTAACCAAATCACTCAGTGGGGTAATACATAGAGCATCCAGGATAAACAACATTTAACATTAGTAGAGTATCAAGTCGGAATGAAGGATATACAAACTCGTTACAACTAAGGTAAATAGCACAGATCATGGGTAGATTGCTGTCATTACACTGGTGGAGCTAAACTAAACTGCCAAACTTTGCCTGTGTAATTAGAGCAATTCCTAGGTTAATCACATTCCAAGTGGCTCTGCTGGCCTGGCACATGGAAACAGCGGCAACACGTAACACTCATTTACACGCTCTACAAACACACCTAACCACAGAGGTAACCACATAAAGACCTCCAGTGTTCACCAGATTATGCTTTCAATCTAACACAGAAATAAATAACAACTTTCAAGCTAATCCCATTTTTCCTGCACTGCATGTAAATAAATACTTCAAGTCTTTTAACATGCAAACATCCATTTCTTACAAAAGCATACACTGTTTAAGTATTCCTTAAAAGTGTGTTTTTAAGAAAATGGGTGATATATAGAAGCAAAGGTAGGCTTCACAATAAACAAGTCCTAATTCATAACTGGTTTTAGAAAGTAACCGTGAAAAAGGAAATGCCTGACATTAAATTAAAGATTGATTGAAGCTATTTTATTTATAACACACCTATTTCATTTGATAACATTAAGATTGTTGAAGAATTGTGCAGCAGAACTTAAATAAAAGTAAACTACAACTTCTATGAAATTTAGATAATGAATTTTACTTTGATTGATGATATCAAAATGCAAGTAGCAAATAAGGTTTAAAGTCTAAGATCGCTACATCCTATATAAAATGGTGGGCAATGAGAGACTACACTTTTCACAAGATTTCTTTTAGTATTCATCATTTATACCCTTATACATACAGCTAGCTAGTATACTATAATATTATAATCAGTATTATTAAGTTCTTTATTAATTTTTTTTTCATAAAAATTAAACTTGTATCTAACAAAAAAGGAACAAAGATATAGCATACATGACCATGACCAGAGGATTTATTTGTTAAATAAATCTGAAGTGGTAATAAACCGGCTTCATTTTGATTCAAGTGACACATAAAAAGATCATATATATGGATAAACACTTTGAAGGAAAGAAATGACCTATTATTCCCACATAATATGTATATAGGTGATGCAAGACAGACTATATGCAGTCAATAGTTTCGTCTTTTATATATCATGACAATGTTGGCAGAAAAAAAATGTGTGGGAAAACTAGAAGTATTTATTTCTCTAATAAGATTTATAAAAAAATGAAAGTGGGAAAAAAGATGATTTGTATTGTTGAAAATCCCAAAGTGATGGATGTAGATATTCAATATCTGGTCAATATGCATGTAATGAAAGAAAGGAGTGGGATACCTTAGGGGAAATCAATATGAAAAACAGATCAATAAAACTTACTGCTCCACTTAACAGGTAATGAGAGCAATAAATCACCTTAACAATATGTACATAGATTACTCTGTCTGTGATCTTATCTACCTACCTATCACTTACTTATCCTGTCCATATCAAATACAGGTGTAAAATAGGTGACACTGTCAGCAAAATATAGAAACACAGGCATTATCTATGAAGGTACTGGAGAAATATCTCCAGAACAAAAAGAATACAGCTATGAATATTGGTGGGAAAAGATAGTCAAATAATGTTCAAGGAAGATAACTTTATTTCGCTTTTGTCAGCTAAATCTAACTGAGCTACAGCACTTAATGATTCCTAATTTCACAGTACTTGGTGCTGTAGATCTTTTGGGTATACTGTTGTCAAAGGTTACATATTGTAGAATAAAATATCATTCTGACAATGTGTCTGTAACATCAATCAACCACTTCTTTGCATTTTTGAAAAAAATATATTTAAAACGTCAAGATATTATTTGCTTCGTAATAACCATATCCTCAATAATAACTGTGCACCCTCCACACTTTGTGCACACCTATTTCATAATTGTGGGTAAACAGTGTACGTCCCAATTTTTTTCCTCATTATATTTCATCATTCTTTTTCCACATGAAGGGTGATCGGTCGATTGATCAGTCAATTGATTGATTGATTGATTGATTGATTGAACTTTATTATAGTGTGACATGGACAGGAATAGATTCCTGCATCACACATTGAAACTATTGGTCTGAAATGTATAATAGTAACAGAAACAAAATAACCTGTTTGTCACAGGAGGCCCTAAATATGTGTGTTCAGAAACACACAGTCCCACACTGTGAAATAAAAGCTGTTTGAAGTGCTAGTTTGTTGTTACTTTCTGGGGGGAATCACATTATAGGGATATCAGATCATATCACCATTCCTCTCTTGTCTAGCAGCTATACAGTTGTTTACACCTATGAGTCTATTACTACCTTGATTGAAGTAATACAGTATATATTTTCACACAGATAAAATTCCTTGAGTAAGGTGTGTTAGACCAGTGTATGGGCTAATAATAAGTTTGTATATAATGTAATTGTGTGGTTCTGACACATGTTGAACTCAATTAAGTTTTAGAGTTTGGTCTGCCATTAATAGCCCTGTATTTCACCAGTATATTGTTCCCTCTAAGGTTTTATAAAATAAATTATTTACTGCCAAAGACATGACAGTTAATGTTGAAAAACTATTAAATTTTTTTTATCCCATGCACCAATTGTAGTACAATGTTTATAAATTCTAATTTTCACAGAAGGGGACTGTACATGTTATCCAATAGCAATTGTTAAAGACTAGTGTTATCCTAATGTTTTTGTCATCTACCGATACAAGTCAAAACATTACAGCCTACCTTCAATGATGTTGTAGCCAGACAATTAGTGTTTTCAGTGGTAGGCACCAACAGGTCTCTGAAGTGGCTATTTCTAGGAGGGCACATTTCACGACTGGGTGCGTGGCGACCAAACTGGGCAAACTGTATGCTAATGGTGGTAGTCTTCGGGCAACGGATCTTCAAAACTTCTCCCTCACAGGCATAACCTTGAAAAGTGTACAGAGTACTGGCTAGCAAACCTAGAAAATAGAATAAAACATAAACACATCAGGAATTACATAATAATCAAACAGAAACTTTGACACACGTCTTCTACAATGGATGAAGGTCTACACATTTATAATGATAATCACTCGTGTGGTATCTTTTGTTAATATCAAGACATTCAATTTTATCTAAGTAATAACATTTTACATTAAACATGTTTCTGATATTTTACACAGTCAAAGGGCATTTTAAAGCCCTCATACATTCCCTGACATGTCCAAACTGTAGAAAAGGAAGAACATTACAAATGATTTGAAGGAAAATATATTAAGCTTTAAGATACAAAAAAAGGCCACTCTGGTTTTTCTTACTCAATTTTACATAATTGTGTAGTAGCTCTTTACACACGAGAACTGCTTCTGTAAAGTGTGTCCTATCTGTATAGATTTCTTCAATGTTTATGTTTATGTGGTTTTTTTTCTTCCACAAGGCACTTGAAGAAATGTGTTATGTATTAACCTAAAGAGATTGACAAACTGTCTTGGTCCCATATGGGGCTTGCTCCCAGTGTGAACTGCACTGCCCTTTCTAATGATGTTTTAACTTCATTATTAGACTCTCTGTTCAATCTCCCATCCTATCAACCCACAAGACTGACAGATATGACTTTTAATCATAAAAATTGCAATGATAAGATTACCTCAGAATGTAACCCCAATGTTAATGACCTTGTCACAGAGGTCAGAGAACATCTGCCAAAGCCACATGTTCAAGGTTTTTTAACTGTTTTTTTGGCTTCCATAATCCATTCCAGACATAATTTTAAGGCTTTTTACTTTCTCTTCCCTATGTTTTCCACATGTCTTGCTAAGCAAACCATTGAATATGATAGCAATGTTTTTACATACTTAAAATATACAGTATAACAGTCCAAAGAAAAGTTGTCAACCATGTTTAGATACACACACAAATATTCCAAAAATTATTAAATGTATTTCACATATTTTAATTTAAAAAAAGACAACAACTACAGATTCCATTTTAAAGCAGAATGTTTTATTTCAGTTCAGTTCAGCAAATGGTCAGAGAAAGGTGTAGTCAAGTATGGTTCTATTTAGCTTTGTCTATGTTTGAATTGTGCTAGGTATATACAAAGGGTGTCTGGTGACAAAAGGGTCTCATAGACAAAGCAGCAGGGGAGGGGGCTGTATGGGGTTCAGCTTCCTTCATTACATAGCAGAGTCCAGAAGGATGTATGTCCCCTAAGCACAGAAAGGATCTTATTTTGACCAGAGGCAGGTTCAACAGCAGGTTCTACTCTGTCATAGTCCATTAAATTGCAAAATCAATTGTTCCACTTAATATTAACTGTTTTGTAGACTATATTTACATGGACAGAACTTTACTTGTAATCGAATGTATATGTGTGTGTAATTAATAATTTTTTGTTATTACACATATACTGTACACATCTGGTATGGCAAGGAAATAGATTGTGTGCTGTTAAATGGAAAAATTTAAATGAAGACTATATCCAAATTATTTGCACTTAGACATTGTTTTCTTTATCAAAATAATCTTTGCTCTGATATGCATCATAAATGCCAAATAAAGATTCTATATTCCAGGTGTTGTCTTATTTAAAAATATGAATAGGTAGTGGTAATCATAAAGTCATAATACTTGATACCTGGCCATAAAGGAACTGTTATATATTATATATTTGTAATATATTTGTCCCACGCCTTGCTAATAAGTTGGATCTTAGGTGGATATAGGGCAGATAAACACTAAACCTGTAAACAATATCTTTAGAAAGAGAGCTCAATACAGTGGTAGAGGTTTTATACAATACAGGGCAGGTCAAACTACTTCACTCATACAGGTTAGGATTCTCAAATAAACCGTAAAGTCATGAACCACACACTTCTGTGAAACTCTATTCACTATTGGACTACTCTGTCCAGTTTACCAGATCACAAAATGGTCCCCTTCCATTAAAAGGCTTTTATACCCCACCAATAATGTCAGCTGACTTATAGATATGTCTGGTTGATCTCTCAAAGAGAAGATAGTTGACAAATTGTGTATATGAACCTAAACACTCTCAATAGTTCTTTCATAACACATGGCTGGTACTAAAATGGTCCCAATACTATCATTCATCTATTCTCTTTCTCTTAACAGTTTTCTCCCATACTCTACCATACAGTTTATACACCCTTAATAGATCTAGATTACATTACATGTGAAAAAAAGATAAATACTTGTTATTTCAGGCCTTGTTGTGGGCAAATTCACTAATTTAATGGCCCTGTTTTCTATTATAAAACAACATAACCATCTTTTTGGGTTAAGAGGTTTAATAATAGTAATATCAGTAAGGTAAGACCATGCACAAAAATGTATTTGTTGCCAGTAAAAAAAATATATATTTTTTTTTATTTTTATTTTTTTACTGATAACATCAAAGCCCTTTTTGTTTAAAATTGTTTTTTTATGCCTTGTTGTGGGCAACTTCACTTATTTAATGGCCCTGTTTTCTATTATAAAACAACATAACCACCTTTTTTTAAACGAAAGGTCATACCGCATTTCCCAAGATGTCCTGATATTTGTTAATTCTTACCCTCTATATAAAAGGTAGTGCATTGCCTTTCAATCCCATTATTGCTGTCTCTACTGAGCACTGAAGGCACATTCTTATTATGTTTAAACAAGAGAAAATTCATATTCGCATACATAATTTTAACTAAGAATTTAATAAAAGATGGATCGAACAAAAATGATTTATGACAAAAGTTGCTGTCGCACGATTCACAACAGTCAACTGTCAATACTTGTTTTGCTAACTAATTTAGTCATATACCAAATGGCAATTATCCCTTGTTGAATGATTTCCGCCATTACACTTAAATGGAGTATTAAAGGACCACAAAAAAACAGACAAACATATTAATTTCTACCATGAACTGTGCTTCAGTATTATTAAGACTTATTAACCGACATAAAAACTGATGGTTTCTGAGCTTAAATTGAAACTTTGGAAATCACATTCTGCCCGTTATGCAACAAAATCCTACTGTTAAAGTAGTATCGCTATTGCATGTTTGTTATAAGTGGTGTGGCTTATCGCAATACGATTAAATACATCAAATTATAGGCAACAGTCACCTCTACTTTTGACATCAGTGAAAACCCCACTGAATCTAAATAATATTGTGTATAGCCTGCTGGAAAGGCATACCTTGTAGTGTTTAGAACGCACATGTGTCTTATCTTCTTAAGCCACACACACTTGTGTCATATCAAACTGTAATCTCAAAGTGACTCTCTTCAGATCACATTTTCTTTTGGTCAGATTTATACCTGAATGGCTTATATAGCCTTTAATGTCATTCACAGCATGTAATATAAAGCTGTTTCAAAGAAACAGATATACTTTGAAGTTTGGGATTTTAAAAAAATCCTGACATTTCACAATGTCCAGGTATAATTCATCAAACATGCTATGAAAAACTTAGTTCAAGGTTTCTACACCCTCTGAAATAGTTTAAGAACCTTATTCTGTAAAGAGCTTTTGATCATTAATTTAAGTGTTAAATGAAAAAATTAACTGATAGCAGGATTTGATTTAAGTATTAACCATTTCTTAGATTAAGAAGCAATATATTTTATTCTTTAGACCTATATAAGTACAGATCTGGGTCCATATTTGTCTAAATTTAACCTGGCCAAAGCGATATTGGATAAACTTGAACATGATTTAATCTCAACTTAGACTGTATTAATCCGAAGGTATTGTATTATTTACGGTAAACCAGAGTAGTGATGCTATCATACTATTCTATCTCAGTTGTATTTGAAAAGGTATTTACACACACATAGAGAGGACAGGTATACCACCCAGAACGAGCTGTTCACCTAACCCATTGAATTCATACTGTGACATATTTCATACCTTAATATGAATAATAAACAATATAAAGAGCCCTTGGTCTGAGATGATATATTTAGTTCCCAAGCTAGGTAATATAAGGTCACTATTTACATTTTACTACTCTAAAAATTATTTTTTTTTAAATTGTGACATCACAATATCTTTAGTGGTTGCAATATTTAAGGGACAATGGAGTACCTTTGAATCAAAATTGAAAGTAAAAAGAGACAACAATAGTAATTTTGATGATTAATGAAATTGTTAAGAGCCAGTAGACATCTGGATGGGGATAAAAAGGTGGGAGAGAGGGTGGGCTGACTGTATACCTGGTTATATGTTCCATGAACAAGCAATCCTTACAATATGTACCGAGTTTTTTTCTGACTTTTTATAACAACCATTTTAGGGTCTGTACAGTATATGTCTTAAATCACAACAAACCAACACTTAGAGATATGCCAGGTTACAACCATATCTTCCTATCTATACAAATCACATGCACTGGTAATTCACAAAGAATTGCCTTAAACACAGACAGTATTCAAGGCTTTTCAAAGTCACATGTTTGCCTTCTTAATAAATCAATTACTGGTACAAGCAAACATAATTTACACTTGAATTTTTGGATTTCATAGGAATTCAAGTTAGAAATGAAACAAAGAAAGACTGGTGCTTCTCACATTTTAAACTATCGATGTAATGTTTGTTATTGTTTTATTTTAGACCTAATGTCAAAGACAGTAAAATGTAAAATGGTCTAGGTGGACCCTATGGCCTCATACTAGACACGGATAGCATAAACACTTTCAATTAAAAAAACTAAAAGGTAGACTTAAAGCTTGTTGAAAATTATTTGGACATTTTGAGTGATTATTAAAAAAAAAAGTTAAATTAGAGTTTTCCGGTAGGCATTTTGTCATAGTATTTTTAATTTACCAAAAAAAATAAAAAATGCACACCATTTTTTCCATATTAATTCCATTTGCAATAAGTTATCATTTGATTTGCAACATTTTACAGGTTTGTAATCTTGAGCTTTCTCAAAAATATATGCTTACATAATATCCAACCTGTATCATCCTTTTATTTAAACAATGTTTTTATTTAATTTCTAAAAATAAATACTGTGTGCATAGCCAGAAGTGTTTGTTAAAACATTGTAGAATAATGTATGTTTAGTATGTATTTTTGCAACAAAGTTTTTGAATACAGGAATGTATTAAGTTATCAACAGTTGTCACATTGTAACAAAACAAAACTGATATAAAATGTTTCCTAAGTTGACTCCCTGGAAGCATCAGGGGAATGAAAATGTATACCAATAAATGGAACAAAAGAAGTTCAAATGTATAATAATATTTTGTTTAAATTGATAGGCAGAAAGGCTGAGATATGACCTTTCAGTTGACCTTAATAAACATAAAGTAATACCAACATGTTTATTAATAATAACATCCCTCAGGTCATGAAAGTTGTCTGCAAATTCTACATCATGTAAAACAAACAAACGAGGGAAGTCTTTAGATTGATTTATGCCTCACTGCTGCCTTAAATCAGATAATACAGATATTATCATCCTTTGATTACATTTTTCTCTCTAGCAAAAATCTCCATCAAGTTAAAGTACAGAATATTACCTAACCCTATTTCAAACCTAATTCAGCAAATATATGTTTAAAAAACACCAAAGTTGAAGTCACTACCAAAAATATGATCAGTTGTTTTTGCTGTGTACTTACTTACTTACTTACTTACTTACTTACTTACTTACTTACTTACTTACTTATTTACTTATTTATTTATTTATTTATTTATTTATTTATTTATTTATTTATTTATTTTTCATGATGTCTGCTTCTTCTATTCTTGTATGTAAAAACAGATTCAGCAAAGACAAAAAGTGTCAGTGTTGTTAGTAAACATAATCTTTAGCACTGGTGACAATTGTCTCTTCTTTGACAATTGTGTTGGTCTAAAACACTACCGTGTTAGGACTTAACACACATCCACTAACATGTATAGGTAACAGAATGTTAAGAATGTTAATGATTACCAAGTTATACACATGTTGGGTTGAAGTACATGTAAATCATGTTAACCAAAGAACCAAACTCTAACAAAATCAAAGTTGATGCTTTGGAGGTTGATTAAGGTGGAGCGATAACCTGGTGGCCTTGACCCTGACCTCATGACCTTGCAAATGATGGAGTCAACACCAATTAAATTTGGAGAAGATTCGGTTTATGTTATGTGATAAAACCAGTCTTTGTTTGGGCTATAACTGAACCGACCACAGCTTACCTAACGAAACCCAGCTGACTATTTTGATCCTGGGCCCTTCTTGTCCCCAACAGACTGGTGATCTTAGTCTACTTTGCTGATTGTCAAGATAAACATCTGACAGGCATAAAAAAAACCAGTTCACTTCTGAAAATTAATTTTAATATCTGACATAATACAACAGTGCATGAGTTACCAAATGAATCAGCCTGTGTTCATCTGTCTTCATCACTCCTGACAGGTATTTAATATTTCTTAATAAACTACACTTGACTGACTGGTGATGAGTTAGAATAGAAACAAAATAAATTTACATCAATAACCGAATCAAGCTGAGGCTCTCGACAGCTTTCTTATTTCTGTGAATTATTATGTTTCATTAACCAAGTTTAAATAACAAAGCATTTTATATATATTAAGGCACCTTATTAAACATAAGAAAATAACATTTCCACAACCTGAGCACGGTGTTAAATACCAAGAAGATCCCGTAACTAAAGAAAACACCTGTACCAATAAGAAAAGCTTAGTTTGTGAGGAGTATTTGGGATTATTTGTGTCAGTGTAAAATGTGTGTTAAGGATTTATTGGCGTTATCAGAGAAGACTTGATCCATTTTATAAATTACGCTTTTGGGAGGGGATTTCAATACCTCATCTATATGTTAATTGAGCAGATCAAAGGTCACCTGTACAGGATGATGCTGATGAATGTTTAGTAACATGTTGATAATTCTGATCACATAATCCTGATTACTATAGCTCTCAAGTGAGGTGATTCAGTACATAATATGTCACATAAAAACAGATAAACGCATTGCTCAGGTGTTAAAAAGTTTACTATCACCACCAGGTGATTTACTGTTATTTCCTGGGTTAATGTTATTTACCTGTACAGATCAAAGGGAAGGCTTAACACCTGGAGAGATGACACAAAGTAGTAAATTGACCCCAAACCAGCTCTATCTCCCATCCTATGAGAAATCTCTTGACATATCACACACATAGAAATTTAAGTCCTCTGTAGGCCCTTTACTAAACCTGGTAATCTTATTTGTTCACTTGTGGTCATACTCAAATTATTTCACTTCAATGTACACTTTGTATCACCAAAGAAGTCCCATTGATTCCTGGAGTTGATTGCATTGAACCTGTGACAGGTAAACGGGCTATAGTAGTTTTTGCTCCTCAGCTAATAGGTTGTGGGCTTAGAAATGTTGTGAACAAAATAAAATGAAAATAAATGCACATATTAACTTCAAACTTTGAATGTCACTCCCTCTTGCTACCAAGCTTGTAAATGTTGTCAACATCAAAACAGATCTTCAAATTAAATTCATATTTTAAACAAAGGTTTCTAATATAGTAAAAAAAAAGCGATGGGATTGCATTCCACCAATCACATATAGGGCTGCCATGGCGCATTGGACTATTTTCACATGTGTAGAATGCTATATGTGAACAAGAGAATGTGAAAACAAAATTCCCCACCTGGACACTTGACAAGATTGTGATTCACCAAATTTACCTCAAGGATAATCCATTAAGGTGCACTACTGGCTTTATTATCATTTATTCTAGGCAAAACATCATGTGATGTTAAAGATAACACTTTGACTGACTGCCTGTATATGACAACTCGAGAAAGTCTGAGAAAAGCCAATCATGCACCTAACTCGGATAATCCCTGTTTTTGTAATTGTATTATTTACACAACTATATCTTGATGATATAATAGCAGAAAAATATTAAGTCAATCCATTGTATTCAAACTTAAAACGTAACTCCAAAAACAATAATTTATATAAATTACATGATGATAAGCACTATGTATGGCCTTTTCTCTCAATCTCAAAACTAAGAAGAATCATCTAAGAAATCCCACAAGTGAAACTAGATGGTTATTTATGACTATATCTAAAATTATTAACTCACATTTTTAATAGAAACACTAAATGTGTTATAAGATTAAAACCTGTTTTACTCCGGTGTATATACATTTATATATTTTTACCACCCAGTTTAGTAAGTCCCTTGTCAGAAATATAACTTTATGAACTCCTCCACAATATAAATCTATACACTAAAACCATATTCATTCTTTCTAACCACATTAAGTATTGGAGCAATAATAGTAATTAGATACACAATGGACTGACACACTCTACCATCAACCCACATGATCTATCATGGTTTTTGAGGTGACAACTTGACAGTGTTAATCTACCAATAGTCACACAATGTAACAAAGCCCTGTTGTTGTGCTCATGTATTAAATATCCATAAAATAGGATTTTTTTTAACCAAAAAAAAAATCAAGAAAAATCTATATTAACTAGGTTTAAAACAGATAACTTTGACGTATACCATAGCACATATTTATATTTAAAAAAGGTTAAATTTGCCACTGTCTAGTATATAAGTATCCATTGTCAATTTTAACATAACTTGTTGTTTTAATTCCAGACTCACTCAAGGCAGATTTCTTGATGTTATCCAATTATTACAGAGTTTACTGTGGGTTTTATCTAGTAATTAACACTATAACATAACCCTTACCTTTCCCTTACCACTGAACTTATCTGTAACATATCTTATCAGTAACATTTGACCTGCTAATGGGGTACATGCTAACAGAAACACAAATAATGCTGATGAAACAAAACACTGATTTCCAGACTTGTGCAATCTGAATCAATGGAAATAAATAATTATTCAGGTAACAGTAATGAGTATAATGACTGATAAGTGGCTGATTGACTTCATGGATGCCAACTGATTTTTTAAAATTGATTTTGTGCAACACTCCCATGATTTATATTTGCCATCTTCGAAAGCTTGGAAACCACTTACAGTTCAACATGTTTATTTATGAAATACTATTATTCATTAATTTTAATTTATATTTATAAATCGAGGTGAATTCATTTGAATAAGAAAGAAAAAGGTTTAATAATTAGTATGCTGACTTAATTATACATACAACCTACCACAGGTGAAGTTTACATACTAGCGTAGAGTCTAATTAATATGTGTGTCATTAACACAGAGATTAAACAAGCGTTACCTACTGCTGGTAGATAATCCATTATATCCAGACTTAATTAAATATATAATATTTTCACCTTACATGCTGACCTGAATGTTTCGATGGATATAGTATAAAATATAAAGATATTTATAATTATATGTGTACCATAAACATCAGAAAAGAACTATATATTATTGCTCCTGTATTCCTTAAATACAAACGTCTTTGATAGACAGTTATTATATAAAAACCGAATATCTTCATACCAAGTCGAGCACATACTAGCATACTAAAGATAACGTTGGATTATAACAATTCTAATACTATATAACCTGAATAACTGGATACAGAATATTTGTAATTAACTCAATTATCTGAACCATCACACTATATAGTGTACACTGATGAGTTTGTCTCTGATAAGCCTGTGTTTACTGATGATAACATCTACATTATTCATCCATCAGTGAGTGTTTAAATGTCCACCATACTAACTTACATTACAGAATGATAAAACCATCAGTACACTGATGAGTTTGACAAACATGTACATAATATACATGTAGCACTTGTCCAATGATTAGTTGGTTTGGATTCAATGTTTCTGGGAATGGGGATTAGAAATTATATGGTACTGAGACATGAATGTTTGGGGTTTACTGTACTTAACATTATTTCACTCAAACCATGAGTTAGTTCAACTTAATAGTTTCCAGGCCATTGGGCGATGGATCATCAGCATCATTGGCAACAAAACATGTGAGTAGAGGACTGTCACCAGGTGCAAAAACAATGACATAACAACAGTTCATCTTCATGTTAGCTTGCAGAGCACCAAGGCAAATCTGTTGGTTTTCTCCAACCACCCCTATACTGTAAACGAGGACTCTCATATAAGGTAATATGATCTGGTATATGGTTTTCTGTAGTAATTGCTGGTATGTCTGTCGAAGCTATATGTACTTGTTTAAAACAACTATTTAGTTAAGTTTAGAATTATCACATTACGAATTTAAAGACTTCACAGATGGTTATAAAATTGTTATTATAGCGAGGAGTTACATTTGATCATACTTTTGTTATCAGTGAAACAAAAACAACAAAATACAGCAAGGTGTGTTGACAAAATATCAGATAATGACTATCCTTGATAAATCCCATCGACACCAGTCTGTTAACCCTTTGGTATGGGTGGTTGGTATAATGTATTGTGTTCAGAGCCCCAGGCTATATGGTCACCCTGGAAGCAGACAGGGTGGTCTGATCAATGCTCTATCATACCTCCGCATCACACACAACAATAACTTTATTTACTTACAATTAAACCCATGTTCCAGAGTTCAGCTGGAGCTCAACACACATATCCTCATTTCCACTTCATCATTCATATTCCTAATGAGATTTCTTACCTTTCCAAAGTTCAAACCTCACAACAATAGGATTAATATGAAAGGCTCTCTTGACTGAATGCATACCACATGTTCAAATAAGTGTACAATGGTACCGGTATATATAAATATATACATCAGTATATATACATCTGTTTAGAAATATGTGGCACACTGGGCTGGTTAAAGAAATGAACATTAGCCGGGTTCTGCTAAAACAAAGTAAAATATTTGGTTAGTTTAATTTGATTAATGGTAATAGTCATGGAAGGGAATTGGACCTTATAGGTAACCAAAGTGTAATACACTTAATAGAAGTCTCAGCCTAAATTCACTGAACTATAATGGCTCTAATAAGTATGTCTATAGAATCAACCTATTGTACTTTCATTCTATTGATTAAGAATCATAGTACTTATCAGCACAGAAAAAATTGTTTTCAGATACAAATGTCCATGACTTGTCCACAGAGAACTTTTTTTATATTCTTCAATATAAAGAAAGTTATTATATCCTTCAACGCAGATAAAGTTATTATACCCTTCTATATAGAGAAAGCTATAAATCCTTCTTCACAGAGAAAGTTAGTATATATATTTCTACAAAAAGAAAATTAACTTCTTCACAGATAAAGTTATTATATCTTTCTTCACATCACAAGTTAATATAGTCTTCTACACAGATAAATTTATTGTATACTTCTACAGAAAGAAAGTTATTATATTCTTCTACACAGGAAAGATTATATACCGTTGTATACATAGAGAAATCTATTGTATACTTCAACACAGAGAAAGTTATTATATCCTTGTATACACGCAGCAAAAGTTACTATACCCTTCTTCACAGAGAAAGTTATTATACTTCTTCACAGCGAAAGTTATACTTCTACACAGAGAAAGGCTATTATACTTCTACACAGAGAAAGTTATTATACTTCTTCACAGAGAAAGTTATTATACTGCTTCACAGAGAAAGTTATTATACGTCTACACTAAGAAAATTATTATACTTATACACAGAGAAAGTTATTATACTTATTCACAGAGAAAGTTATTATACTTCTTCACAGAGAAAGTTATTATACTTCTTCACAGAGAAAGTTATTATACTTTTTCACAGAGAAAGTTATTATACTTCTATACAGAGAAAGTTATTATACTTCTTCACAGAGAAAGTTATTATACTTCTTCACAGAGAAAGTTATTATACTTCTACACAGATAAAGTTATTATACTTTTTCACAGAGAAAGTTATTATATTCTTCTTTACAAGAGGTAAGTAACACAAAGAAACTAAATATATTACCCTGCAAGTTGTTAAGCCCTTCAACACTGAGAAAGTTATTGCACCCTAGTACACAGAGAAAATTACTATGTAATTACTAGGTTATTGTGCTCTAATTGGTGCAAAAATGTATTATGT
This sequence comes from Mopalia muscosa, assembly GCA_031763545.1. Taxonomy (NCBI): domain Eukaryota; kingdom Metazoa; phylum Mollusca; class Polyplacophora; order Chitonida; family Mopaliidae; genus Mopalia; species Mopalia muscosa. The sequence goes on along the minus strand of JARFOD010161637.1, from coordinate 18,694 downwards.
ACCTCGTCAAAGAGAAAATTAGTTTGTCCTGGTACATAAAGAAACTTATTATATATCGTTATACACACAGTGATAATGAAATTGTATCCTTCCTGTTCCATGGCTGGTTATTGTCCTTCAAATCAGAGAGCATACACTAAATCCACACCAAGGTGAAAAACTTGTGTTGTGTAAGAAACCCAGTTTAAATCACTCCCAGCTTAAAACTCATGATTTTGCTCAAATAACACTCAAATGATATCTGTTGTCTATACATAACCTACAATAACCCATCTACACTCAAAACATTATTATAATATTCCACTCACAGAATGTCAATATGCCTATCTGCTAAAAAGCATAATTATATCCTAATATACAAGTGTTTGGACCATTTTAGACAAATATAGGCCAGTGTTTGAAGAACACAGTTACAGATGTATAGTTTCTGTTTGGGTATAATTCTTGTCTTGCAAGAAGCACAATGATAACTATTCCAGATATCCAGGTTTTGAGGGTGTTTTGTTAAACTGTACACATTGCCTCATGAGAACAATGTGAGTCTATGAAGGAACAATGTCAAGCTCTTCTATTATCAAGTTGAATGTGTGCTATAATCTGACAGATTGGAGTGCCTGCTGAGAAATATATGCCTTTTGCTCCTTACCAGCCCAGTCTATAATAGTACAAAGCAGCACTTGAAATTCTGAATGACTCATTTTCTGTTTGGACTTAAGGACTGTATGTATATGTCTTTCTTTCTCTACCTGACCAGACAGAGAGCAATTTGTCACCTGTGTTCACCTGTCTTCTGATTGCCCGGGCTCTCACACCTTCTATTGAGCTCACCTGTATACCTGCTCCTACCTTCAGGGGAAAGATTAGAGATGGATTCAAACACCAACTATTCAACAAAATACAGGTTTCTTCCAGCAGAAGAGTATCACGTAGTCAGAATAAAAGAACACAGGCCCGTATAATTTACTCTCTCTGTAAAAACCTCAATCCCTGCCCTAGGTCAAATGTGTATTTATGCAAGGTTGCCATATCCACAAAGTACAGAAGCTTACAAAATCAAGACAAAGAAAGACTTCCCCTTTATATTAAAGAACAGGTAGTCTCGAACAAAAAACAGGAACTTTCGGTACCTAGCAAGAAAATCTCCTTTGTTAATAATTATAACTTGGAAAATGATAATAGTTGACAGCTTTCTGGAAATTGAAAAGCAGCCAAAACTTCGAAACAATTAGCACAACAATGAATGTCAAATCTAAGTAGCCTGCACATGAAAATATACGATTCTTAGAAAGGCAGTTTTCAAGAAAGGAAAAAGCTCTGTGAAGCACTTGCTAGTGTTAAGTGATGTCAATATACAGCTTCATACTGCCCAATGCTCTTGAGCTAATAAACCTAATACTAATAAGCCTGATTAAAATAAATTGCACCAACACTTAGAATTTCTTAGTCATATAACTATTAAATGCCAGCACAGTAATTATACAAAAATGGAAATCTCCTTTTCTATATGTTTTATTAACAACTTTTTGATGAGCAATACTCAAATAAATGTGTAACATAATAAAGGAAAATAAAGATTTTTTTGGTACAAATGCAAAAAAACAACTGATTTGGATTATCCCCTATTAATTCACCTAATATAAAAATGTCAGGTTATATACACCAAGCCGTTATTGGATATTTTTTGTCATTGAGCATCTTTACAGTTATTAAATTATGTTAGCTAATTAGGAAATCAGACTGGGAAGTGGATATCACATGAAATTATAAATGACATTATTATGTTCCTGAGGGTTGAAAAGAATCTGTATTGGGCATATGGAATCAGTCATCTGGAATATCACCAATAAACTTCAATGGAGATTGGGAGGGCTTTACTTTGGTGAAGATTGTGGCACTTTCTGTTAGCACTGAACTCTCATTGTTTCTGCCATTGACCACCTGGCGCCTTTGTCCCAACTCACTCACTAATGACACAGTCTGTTGGTGATGGTCTCCAAACAATGACTGGTCATCAGTAGTTAATCCAGTAATCTGTAACAACACACATTCTCTCCCATCAAATTCGTCTTAATCCTGAGCCAATTAGAGCCATGGCTGGGCAAGGAGAACCTCAAGGGAATTCACTGGTCATTGTTTTCTGTCTCAGATCATAAATTTCCCATCGAGTACACTTCAATGTTTTAACACAAAAGCAGGAATAAAAGCCATTGACCTGATTATCATTAATACCCTATAAATCATCATGCTGACCAATTCTCTATGAGACTGTGAAGGCATACCCACAAAATAAAGAGACACTCTAGACAATGAGACTTGTCATTGTTAAAATGTAAGTGACACATAACATTATCACATTTGGGATTCGTAACTTGTTTCTATCATATTCATTGGACATTCTAAATGTAGCGTACAAACATTTAATATTCTATACTATTCTTGCATTTGCTATTCTATTGGTATTTTGAGTAAATCAATGATACTGACAATATCACATTTAGAACTTCTGAATGTATCATCATCACATTTAAGTAGTTTGAGTACATCAATGATACTGACAATATCACATTTAGAACTTTGAATGTATCACTCTAACATACAAAATGATATATTTAATATATATTCTGAATAAAATGACAAAATTTTCTAGCATTTGAAATTTATTTTTGTCCAATTCAGGATTAATAAACCATAACGTACCACTCTAACATGTGAAATTGTAAACCTAGCAAAGACTAAAAACTAAGCAATACTAGGTTTACTGGTCAAATACTCCAGAAATAATGGCTCGTTACAAACATCACATGTTTGAGGCAGTTTTATACACAAAACAAGAATTATTCACATAGAAAAGTAACTTTAAAAAGAGACAAAGTAATGAAACATGGCTTATTAAATATATATATTTCTAAAAGTAATATATATATATAAGAAACCTTTTGTGAATCACCCAAGTGTTTGTAATTATTTTATAATATTGTTTCCAGGGCTGGTTAAGGACAGGATATCTGTTACATGGTAACAATAGAGAAGACTTTTACAATGGAACAATTTTTCTTCAAGTAGAACTTATTACTTCTGTGGCTTTCACAAGCTATTAGTTTCACACAGCTGCCTGCAGATTTAGGATTGGAACTTATTAGCAGAAGACGGTAAATATTTGCATGCTTAAGTTCTGAATAAAGGGTATAAAATGTTAATGTGACATCTGCTGATTGGGTTGTGGAGGTCTGTTTGAAGTTTTTATGGTAGCTGGGCTGTGAGAGACGCCATCACCAGACTCACCAAGGAAGCCACACTTTGTCCCTGTGTCAGTAGAAATAGTGATCAGTGTAAACAAAGAACAGTGTGATATCTTCCCCAGTACCAGGACTGTGTTATGTCATGCTTACACAAAGGAGCTCAAATTTTTGTTTGACCATATGTCCTTACAGTTCCACAAAAAGACCAGTCTCCATTCAAATATAAAATGACAAAATAAATGAAACTCTCAAGCATTTAAAGTTGTCAATAGATTTGTGGAGCAGCAAAAATATAATCTCTTCAAGACAGTTCAAATGAACATTGAAAAAGAATTAAAATTTTTAATATATTGATATATTTTTGTCTTTAGGTTATATGAAGCAAAGCCTTGATTACATTTTGAAGAAGTTTTGCTTCTGTTTTAATAAAGGTAAAAGACAAATACACCAATCCTAATTCCAGGACTTATGCTAGAGCTGAAATTAACATCATATTAAAACCAATGGAGGTGTACAGAGAGATTGTATTTAATAATGCTTAAAATATAAACAAATTAATGGTGTATGCTCTAAAAAAAATTTTGTTCAAGTAAAAATGAAAATAAATGGACATTGTTGATCATCTCTTTTAAGGATAATGGACTAATTGGATAATAATGAAAAAGTTATAGGTGGTTCACATCATGTTTGATTAGGAACATCAGAAGACATCATTTAAAGGAAAGACCAATGATTTTTTAAACTAAACTCATTATTTTCTTTATATATTTTGAACATATTTGAAAGACAGTTTTGGTTAAAAATCAATTGGTTTCCCTGTAATGATGATCCAAAAGTATATCATGTTGATAAATGAAGATCAGTAGCAAACATAGAGGAGGAGACCATTAAGGTGCACTACTGGCTTTATTATCAGTTCTTCTAGGCAAAACATCACATGACTTTAGAGATAACACGTTGACTGACTGCCTGTGCATGGCAAGTAACGCGAGAAGGTATGAGAAAAGCCAATCGTGCACCTAACTAAAGAAGTCTCGGTCTACGGATATATTAATGTTACAGAGCTATACAGAATGAGAACCTGTGACATGTAGGAGATGACATGTGTCAAAACCTTCAACCAAGTCATGCTTATAACCCACTTGTCTCAGCTAACATTGACAGATACAGGGCTATATGCTGGTTTTTTCAACTTCTATAGTTTTTTCAAGAATCTAGATCAACTAAAGAATAAACAATAACCAAATTAAAAAGATCATGCACCATTAAATCATTATGAATCACGGCCTATAAAAGATGACAAAGTAATGTTGTTGTTATTGTGCCCCAATGTGACAACTGAAAATCGTACATTTAGATACAAGCTTTGATTAGACTCACTTCGCTTTCAGAACAGGTTATTGCTCACAATGCCATCAAATATTTCTACAAGGTGACATTAGAATAGGGGTGTTTTTATTGTTTCACCAGTCAGAATGTGTTTTATGTGTATGCCAGCCAAGGCCTCTTAAAAATAATTAGACTTTTACAAATCAACAAGATAGAACTTTCTTCACAGGAGGGCTGTTTACTAGATAGGCAAACATTGATACCTTTAGATTAACTATGACTTGGTCTTACTGCCATTGTTTTGACATTCTGATCATTCTGTTCCCAAACAGTGTCTTTGTTGATGGCTTGAAGCAATTGTCCAGTGCCCCAGGAGGGTTCTGCATACTGATGGTGATTAAACTGGACATATTAGGGGTGACAATAGCCAGGAAGGCTGTTAATGGCCAGTCAGTCTCAGAGAGTCAGGCCAGATAAACAGTCTGGTAACAGTCTTATACTGTCTCCTATTTACCCATCAACACTCCACTGCTGTATGAAGAATGTCTTCTGACACAGTCCACTGCTATCCAAACACAATCTTTGTGCTCCACAAAACTATGGAAACACCAACCATTTATCACACACTTAATTCAGAGTGACTGTTCATTCGCAACATGATCAATGTCATTCTGTTCCTGAGCTTGTTTTAGTTTGATTAGACAATTTAAGTATAGTTTTGCTAATATATATATCTGATCTCATGGTGTGACAAAATAAAATTAAACCAACGATCTAAATGAATATTTATCATAACCTGCATTCTGTTGATTTTGCAGAACAGATTATAAAAACTAGGCTGATGACAACATCTTTCTATTTTCTGCTATATCATTGCTTGTCCATTAGATCTATCAATAAAACTCACACCGAAAAAAATCTGTGTTCAATTAAAAGAACACTTCAAATCTAAAGAATCATTCCATGGCTATCAAAACATGTAACATGGTCTGTAGTGTAATAGGATCTGAGTTTTCTGTTGGAGAGAGTGTGTGTGAACTACAGCCAACCAGGATCTATGGCTTGTTAACCACTAATAAATTCAACAGGGATCAACTTCTTTGACAGGAAAATAAACCATGAATTGAGGCCACATGTAGATAATCATGAGCCCAAGACTAGGCACAGGTTGAAATACCAGACCAGAAAAATCAACACAGCTAGATTCCATTGTCAGGCTTATTAAATATTTATCCAGTATTTTGTCAACTTGTAACTGATCCTCAAACAGTATTTTGTTTGAGAAGACTTATAAGGGTCATATATATTAGACTATTTTAGACTACCAAAAAATTTACTGTGATTTCGTTCATAGGAGACTTCTAAAAAATTGGGAAATGAAGGATCATTTAGCAATTTCAAGCAAAACATCAATATGATGCAAGACTTCTCAAAACAGTCCTTCAATAAACATGCCTGTAAATATTTTTTATTTACACGCTTAATTGTTATGCACAAATTGCTGAAAGTAGTAGCAACTGTAGGCAAAACCCTGTACCTATGTAAAAGTGGGTATTCCCACCAAGAGAAAGCAATCACCTTCTCCATTTGGAACCATCTTGTACAAATAAACACTGAATAACTGTTCTCAACTGATAGTGATATATACAATATATTCTTGTTCCTTATCTCAATACCTTTGTCACATTTTCAGAGAATCTGTGTTTATGTGACGTGCATTAGATAATGAACTCAACTGGAATTTCGACAATTGTAAACATTAAAGTAAAATATGATGTGTGTTTCTGGCAGAGCTTGCTGAAGACTCAGGTGTTTCTTTTATTGATTTTAATTTTGTTTTGTTTGATTTTTTTAGGGGGGCTGGGAGAAGTGGTGTGCTTGATGGCTAAGCATCTTAATAATGGTTTTACAAAAATTTAACAGAGTAGCAATTGTCCTTCCTTAATTGTTAAACTTAACTCAATTGCTATACAGTTGATAGTTGTTCATTCACTTCAATTAGAACTGTTTAAGTACTATTCAAAACAGGTTTAACATGAAAATTATATTGTACATGATGCCTAATAATAAAACTTATTTAATTTACTTTTGTACCTGGCCTACCTTTAATAGTACCCGGGTAAGTGAGTGATAAGTTAGTAAGTGGGTAATGAGGTCACTAAAGGTCAACCCTCTTAGCATGGTCCACATTCCAACACCTTCTCAATTACACAGGTGTGTGCTCCAAAGAAAACTTAAACCTGACTTCCTTTCACAGCCATCAGTCAGATACTGAGAACTCTGACCATTATAGCAGAAAGACATGAGAACATTTTACAATTTAAAACCACAAGAAGAAACTAAATCTGCGGTAGCTGACCATCAAATCATATATTGATGAGTGTCATTAAATTCTGTTTAAATTACTGCCAATAATTGTCTAGTATCTTTTTCTCAGCACCTTTATGGTGATCAGAAACATAAATATCTCTCTGCCTGGACAAATATAATCTACAGTACTCACGATGGAACTTTGTCCATTCAAAACTGGAAATATACAGTAACACAGAATTGTGCTGACTATTGATATTGTGGCTCTTGACTTGATATGCCCACGTTAATGTATCCTATTAACTAAACTTCAATTAACATGTCAAAATTGCAATTGTACCATTTTTGTTAAGGTATCTATTTGTAAAGTAGATGGAAATGAATTTGACAAGTTCATCTGTCTCATAAAAGATTGTAATAAAGAGTTGATAAAATCACTGCACATTAATACATTCAAGACCAGTTAAATGTTGACTTTCAATTGACTTAAAAAGTATTGTGTAATATTGTATAAGCTTACATGTACTTCAAAGGTGTTAAAATTAGGAATTCATTTACAATATGGCAGCAAAGAAAACATTTCTGTGACGGAAAAGTGATTCATTGAACGCCTGAAGGATCCAGAAAGGAATGTTTTAGACTGTTTGTGACCGACGCCAGTTGAGATTGTCCTCATGTGCAGCAGGAGGTTAGAGCAAATACAACCTTGACAAAAAGACCTGGCTCCCAATCATAAACTCAGGTCAACCAAATGAACCCAAACCACTGCCTTCGGTGCAAGATCGCAATAAGAACACAACTGTCTCAGGATGAAATTTGTTGTGTTTAGATACACAAGTCTGAATGGAGCGGGGGAGGTGTGGAAGAACAACAACTCTAAAGACAACACACACATGTTTTCAACAACACTCGTTCTGTTACTGCTTCTTTATCTTCACTTCACGGCTACAAAATAGGAAAACATTTGTTCTTCTGAAACAATAGAGAAGCAGCAGACATTAGAGTGATGTTTACTGCAAAGTTCTGCTATCAAGTATTGATAGAAGGGTAATATACCCTTCCTTTGCCCAGATGCCCAGAAGGTAAAACTCACAAAATATATTTTTGACATTAATAACTTGCTGCTCAAAATTATACACATTGAGGGTTTAATGGATTGTTAAATTAAATATATGGGTACAGCCTACAGAGTATTTGTATGACTTGTATCTGATAAACATGAGCCATAGCTGTTATCAAGAAATACATCAGTTAGTTCATAATTTGTGTAGAAAAATACATCTACAAGTAAGAGCTCATTTATGGAACGAAATACATCTATTAGTTAATAAAGGTGAAAGAATGATATCCGGCTATAAGAGTGGTTTGTGTGTGTGACAAAATACAGATATAATAATAAGAGTGGTTTGTGTGTGTGATAAAATTAGCTATAACAGAGGTTTGTGTGTGAGACAAAAAAAACGATAAAAAGGGGTTTGTGTGTGTGACTAATACAGCTATAACAGTGGTTTGTGTGTGTGATAAATACAGCTATAGCAGTGGTTTGTGTGTGTGACTAATACAGCTATAACAGTGGTTTGTGTGTGATAAATACAGCTATAACAGAGGTTTGTGTATGTGATAAATACAGCTATAACAGAGGTTTGTGTATGTGACAAATACAGCTATAACAGAGGTTTGTGTGTGTTGCAAATACAGCTATAACAGTGGTTTGTGTGTGTGATAAATACAGCTATAACAGAGGTTTGTGTATGTGATAAATACAGCTATAACAGAGGTTTGTGTATGTGGCAAATACAGCTATAACAGTGGTTTGTGTGTGTGGCAAATACAGCTATAAAAGTGATTTGTGTGTGACAAATACAGCTATAACAGTGATTTGTGTCACTGTGTGTGTCAAATACAGCTATGTGAGTGGCTTGTGTGTCTGTGATAAATACAGCTATAACAGTGATTTTTGTGTCTGGCTGTATTTATCACACACACACAAACCACTCATATCGCTGTATTTGTCACATACAGTGACTGTCACCAACATAAACCATGCACTATAACAGTGGTTTGTGTGTGTGATAAATACAGCTATAACAGAGGTTTGTGTATGTGGCAAATACAGCAATACCAGTGGTTTGTGTGTGTGGCAAATACAGCTATAACAGTGGTTTGTCTGTGTGACAAATACAGCTATAACAGTGGTTTGTGTGTGACAAATACAGCTATAACAGTGGTTTGTGTCACTGTGTGTGACAAATACAGCTATAGCAGTGGTTTATGTGTGTGACCAAAAAAAGTAATAGAAGTAGTTTGTGTGGGTGACAACATACAGCTATATTAGAGTGGTTTGTATGTTTGAAAACATACAGCTATAAGAGTGGCTTGTGTGTGTGACAAAATACAGGTATAAGAGTGGTTTGTGTGTGCGACAAAATACGCCTATAATAGAGGTTTGAGGATGAGACAAAATACAGCTATAACAGTGATTTGTGTGTGTGACAAAATACAGATACAAAAGTGGTTTGTATGTGTAAACACTGAAGAGTGGCTCACATAAGTTTATATACATGCAAACACACAGTTGATGGCCATAAGTAACAACTATTGAGACAAGAATGGGTTTCAGTGGCTTGTTGAAGATATGAGATTGTTAATTGGTTTAAATTAATCAACACCCTGGTCCTTGCTTCCCTTTTGGTAAGATGAAGATTTTTTAATTTTTTTATTTGATCTGAACAACATGAGAGAATTTTCCTGTCCAATTAGGATGTAGATGAAAGGAGAGAGTGAGAGATTTGCAGGCTGAGGGTAACTCTTACAGGATCTTTAACATAGGATACAAAAATAATGGGGATTCAATAGCCGTGGCCTTAAAAAAAAAGCCTGTGCTAACATTGGGGCATGTCTTAGGATGGTTTTTGGCTGATCCTGCCCCAAGATACAGACATGGTTTAGAAGAAATCCACTGGAAATAATAACCAAGTATTTCCCGATGTCACAATTGTATTATAGTGTCAAAGATTGAAACTGTCTGAAACTGACTATATATGTCCTCCTATTCAACTGGTTCTCATCCTGATCAGAGAGTATAGTATAGTGACTGACATATAAATCATCTGAAATTTAAATTTTATCTGTTCTCTTAAATCTTCTAAATGTTGATAAACATAGATATTACTTTGAACAGAACAATGAAAGTGAAAACAGCATATAGAAGACAATTGTTTGAAGGGCTTAAATAAAATAAAAGGTGAAAATGTGGACACAAAATGAGAGACAACACAGCTCTCTACTTAATCCCTGCGTATTATATCCCATGAACTTCTATTTCTTACACACTGGCTGTCATTATTTACAGATTTAACCCTCCCTAAGGATAAGTAAGAAATGTCATCAATCAACAACACCATTAACTTTTACTCTTATCTCATTCTTCAAACTGACAATCCTTTCTACAGTCAGCAGCCATAATTCAGAAAGCTTGTCTGAGATGAAAAGTAACCCACTATTAAACAGATAACTTAAACTATTACATGAATAAGTATTCAGAATTTTTTATATGGATAATTGAATAATTTTAGGTTGCACTTTGTATTCTTGTCAACTTTATTAAAAATCTTTACAAACAAAAATGTTTTATTACAAAAAAAATCTTGTGCAACAAACTTATGACAACAAGGAATATCACTTAAAAAAGTTTAAATTGTTTCCCATTTTGCCAATAAAAACTTTAAAATAACACGTTAAGATGAATTTGATATTATTTAAATCTTGATAAATAATACATTTATAGCGATGTAAAGAGCTTGACATTTTCAGGACCTACAAAGACCTAAGGCTCCCCCACATGCATGGAGACTCATCTAGGACCGACAATAACGATACTTTGTTAACCTTCGCAGAGCAGTTCCTCTCAACTGTTTGTTTGTGAGAATAAGGTGAAGGAAAGCCCACTTTGAAGGCATATAACTTAAACATGAGACATTTCACAGGGGCATCCCGAAACGATCTAGAAATTATCTGCAGGTCGAATTCAAGTCGGTGTTTGTGTGTCTCCAGCATAGCAGGGATTTGTAACGACTTGGGGTATGTGCGAGGCTTTGTGCCCGGCATTCCAAGGTCCCGCATTCACAACGTACCTAAATGAGTCCCTCGACCTGTAACGTATACCCTTAAACACTGTCATATCAATGGAACAAAAAAAAATTACATATACAGACGGTAAATAATATTTCCATGTAGCGTATAGTCAGTCAATACGTAATGATGCGCAAAACAAATACTCCTGTGTAAAACCCACAGGAGTTAACAAACACCGCTTTCTAACATAACAATGGGATGGGGAAACAAAATAGATTCAACTAGGTAGAGGTATAATGTTTATTTGTACTCACCGGCATTTGCTTGTACAGGAGTAATCCACTCAGCCCACATGCAGAAAAGTAAGAGAAGGGTTATTCGGGCCGGTTGACAGGGCATGGTCCCCTCACACTGGCCCGCGACCAAGAACAGCGCTCTTTATCCCTACCCGCGCTCTTCCTCCTCGACGCCGGTATTCCAATGTTACATCCTTATTGACAAGCATTCTTTACTTCTTCATTATATAAAATCCATCATCACAATTATGCACTTTTTTTGGTATGTATCATCTCCACAAAATATACAACCATTCTTAAAAAAATAAGATAAAAAACTCCTGAAACTTCTCCTGGAAGAATATCGATGTTAAGCTGCCGCTGCTATACGACTGTTCCTATTCGCTCTGGTCGACGACATGTGCGTCGTGTGGCCAGTGACACGAGGCTCAAGAGTCTGGCCTCTACACGTGAGTGGTGCCAAATCATGAAATAAAGACTCTCTGTCTCCAATTATCTTTAAAATTAAATAACAGATCAACTTTACATATACCAACAAAATACGGCGTGTCTGCAAGTCCGTTTGCGTTTTACCAAAATAATATACATTCACCATATACCGGCTAGCATACCCAGAGAATACTCAAGATTCGTTTGCCCCACAATATAAGCCTATAGTGTTTACCATTCACATTCTTTAGTCCAGGAAAGGCGTGGTTTAACCATTTGAGGATGACAATACATAAAAAGGAAGACAAGTCAACGGTGAAAGAAGGGTCTTTGTGGCACTTTGTGTGGTTTTCGTGCCCCTGTTCTTCGATGGACTCACACGTAATCTGTATAATCGCTAACCCAATAAAGGCCGTTATATCTCCACTTCCATTCCTTAATCCACATGCGTTGTGCAACATTCAGTGATTAAGGTATTCCATGCGGATAATCCTAACCCCGTTTCAAAGTTAACAGAGGAATTTGTATTAAGTTTTTGATCTTTAACGTTCCATATATGTTCCCATGCAGTTTATCGTTTTAACGTCACAGTGACAAATATGTTGAAACAGATTTTAGTTTTGATTTTGAGCGATACTACATAAAGACGTAACATGACCATACATGACATAAGGAGAATAAAGTATATTGAGCTTTAATATGCTTACATAACAGACGTTATCTGCTGATGAAGGCATAATAAACGCTGAAATAGATAAGATTTTGACGCATTTCTTTATTCTCTAACATTTTCTTGTTTACGCATCTAAAACATTTATAAAGGGATGATAATTGTGTTAGTTTTTGCACCGGAATGCTGCTAATCAGAAGAAGGAAATCCAGAATTTATAAACCAGAAACCTTGCTATAGGCATACGTTATATCACAGTCTCTAAACGACATTGCCCCGAATTCCAAAACATTTAAGTCGTAATCCTGGAAACGTAGAACACTTAAGACAATCGCCCTTTTATGTTTATGATGCAGTTATACCGGCTGCATATGTAGTTGGTGATTGTACGTGTCCATATTATATATAATAACTTTTAACCTTAAAAAAACGAAAAAACAAATAATATTTGATGATCTGATCGTATAAAAACATACCGGTGCATGTATAGGCCTACCCATGCATACCAAAATGTGATTATAACCCACAATGTCATGTGTGAACAAATGCCTTCTTTCAAAATAAAATAAATAAAATAATTGTGCTTTTTGTTTGGTCTCTGTCGGGTATCGAAAAGTCTATGAAAATATCATATGAACAGTATATATGTTAAGATACAGTATGGGCTATACATAATCCTATGTGCTTCTTTCGTTTTATATCTAAAATTCAACATCTACGTAAATAAGCATTTTTGCACTGAATCTTTCGTGACCGGAACTTGTAGGAGATTTAAATTTCCCATAAGTAATTCGACACAAAGGCTTCAACATCGCTTTTATTTCACTGTTACTAGCACCTGATGCTTGTCAGGATTCCAACTGAGAGGAGAGTTTGTTTAGGTCGGTGCTGCCAAACGGTAGCTTCTTTCAAGTGCTGGCATGATGTGAGGCGACGAATAAAACGTCCATGGTGTCGTAATAACAGCTCCTCTACAGGATTATTACGTCATTCACTCTGCATGACACGCCCCCGTCAATGAAGTATATTAGTGTTAATTGAATAAAACAACATCTTTGCCTTTACCCACCTACTAAGAAAGTAGAGAAACGTGAGAAAGTCTTGTTAGAACTATTGACATAATCCGATTATCCTAATTATTCTATCACTCCCTACCAGTTTTCCATTTATTCCTGTTTATAACAATCAAAGTGTCACTCCCGGTATACCTGTTTTCCGTGTATTCATGAAATTCTCATTTTGTTTTCATTTTAAAGTGCTTAGGGTTTTACATATTCCAATACAAGAGAATTGAAAAACATAAAAATAAAAAAACTGAAACGTCTTTTTAAATTCATTCAATGCATGTTCATTTGTACAGCAAACCATTACCCTTTGTTGAAATGATGATTCACATATGGACCGTCTCAGACCTAGCGCAATGAATATAGCACAATGAATAGTGCTAATTCCTCCTTATACGTGTCAACTCGGACGAGAAATACAAATACAAAATTTATTTAAACGTTAGAAAAGAAAGAAGGAGTGATTATTGTGGTTTTTCTAACCCCCAAAAATCAGAGAAAAATCGGATATGTTTTGAGAGGCCATGCAGCCATAGCGGCGGATCAATTTCCAACCTTCACCACGGGCTGAGATAGGCGGGACGTAGGGCTAAGACAAGGAATTAGCTCTATTCATTTAGTGCAATGTATAGGGCTAATTCCTCCGTCCTATAGCCCTATCTCAACCCGTGGTGAAGGTTGGAAATTTACCCGCCGCTATGGCCGGCCTCTCAAAACATATATCCGATTTTTCTCTGATTTTTTGGGGATAGAAAAACCACAATAATCACTCCTTTCTTTTCTGACGTTTGAATAAAATTTTATTTGAATTTCTCACCCGAGTTGACACGTATAAGTTAACTCCCTTTGCAATAATAAGATCAAAAAACGTCAAAAAAGAAATATTGCATGTAGTTAAAATACTAATCAATGGTTTCAGTGTATCTAGAAAGAGAAAAATCAGAAATAGTTTTTTTGAGGTCGGCCATAGCGGCCTATCGTGTTTCAACTTTCACCATGGGTTTAGATAAGACAAGAAATTAGCCCTATGCATTTTGCTATCTCAGACCCTGAAGTGCAGGCATGTATTCTGAATTTATACCCTCGCGGTAGACCGGTCACTCCTTTTTTTATATGAGAAATGAAAGCCGTTTCTGACCAACAGTAAGGGAATTCTCGCATCAAAGATAACCTGAGAACACACAAATACATTAGGCACACAAGATCAAGCAAACCAAGCCAGTCTGCATCCAATATGATTGAAATGAGTTCTAAATTAGCATATAAATATAAATTTAGATGTTCTTACCTAATTAATCGACACCCCTGTATCAGTGTGGATTAAGTTTAGAGATATAAATATCCGGTGCTAGTGAGCATATACCGTTAAGAAAGTCTTTTCCCTTTTGATGGTTACCCACTGGTGAAGTCCTTGAACATCCTACACATATCGCCTATACATATTCATCGTTACGGAGTGATTCAAAGTTTCCCTTCTGTTTCGCCTTCAGATCATAAGTATTCCCAAATGGAATTGCGTATGACATGCGCTCGGTTACGCCGTGTATATGTGTATGTAGATGGCATACATATGTGTATACAGATGACAAGCGCTCGGTTACGCCGTGTACATGGTGTGTATATAAATGACATTCGCTCGGTTATGCTGTGTCTGATAGATAACATTCGCTCGGTAACGCTGTGTCTGATGTGTATACAGATGACATTCGCTCGGTTACGCTGTGTATGATTTGTATATAGATGACATTCGCTCGGTTACGCTGTGTCTGATAGATGACAATGGCTCAGCAACGCTGTGTCTGATGTGTATATAGATGACATTCGCTCGGTTACGCTGTGTATATAGATGACATCCGCTCGGTTACGCTGTGTATGATGTGTATATAGATGACATTCGCTCGGTCACGATGTGTCTGATGTGTATATAGATGACATGCGCTTGGTTACGCTGTGCCACGATCTGATTTGTATAAATAAGGAGCACACATGAGTTGCGAAAGACAGGGAGCTCTTGTATACACAGACGCCTACTGCATGAGGTATTCTTAGTAAAATAATTTTGATTGACTATATAAGCTAACGCTGATTTGTGCCATTTCTCATCAATATATATATATATAAATGACAATTTAATCCTCAATGATGTCAATTTGGTGAGAACTGCTACATATGACTACTCTAATCATTCAGTATAGGTGGCTGATTTGTTTGTTGTCAACTTTAAACATACATCAAAATATATAGACCGCGATACATAGACCGCTATAAATAGACGGTGAATTGTTCTTTAGAAAATATACACGCCTTATTAATTCAAGTGATAACCTTTAAATGAAATACCATTGAGCAAGACGTAAAACACCAATCAATCAACCAATCTATCAATCAATCAGCTGATAACATTTATAGTTCGAGTTGTGCTGAAAATTCTCAGCATGTATCCTCTGTCTCTGGTTTAGAACACAATAAATGTACTCCGAAACTTCATTTGCGTATCCTAAATATGCCCTATTTAAAGCCAAATGGAATTCCTAGTACATTAAAATGAGTGTGTCGACAGTGTCCATACGATGGTTAATTGGTTTCTGGCACGATTGGCTTTTCTCATACTTTCTCGCGTTACTTGCCATATACAGGCAGTCTGTAATGCACTTGATGTTTTGCCTAGAATAAATGACAATAAAGCCAGTAGTGCAATGGGCGATTTCAAGTCTCGTTTGGCTTATAAAATATGTCAGAAAGCATATCAAATATTATTGGATAGTAGGCTACTGATTGAACTCGTAGTAGCCGGTAAGTTGAAAAAAACTTTATCTCTAAACAGGCTACGTTGTGAGATAGACTATTACAAATAAACAACTATGTAACTATAACTACTTTCAAGTTTAGCAAAGCTACCCATACAGTTCAACTTGACCATTTTTTTTATTTTTCATTCATGGAAGACAAAAAATGCTTGGCTTAAATCTCTACTTAATCAGGGTAAAAGTTCATGTAGTAGCAATACATTGTTCAAAGTGAGTATAAATGTCTTAACATGGTATGGCTATACATATCGTCTCTAAACTAACACCTACGCTACGTATAAAAGAACATCTGCATGGAATAAAAGTATAGATTTTTACATCCCAAAAGATGACCATATAAAATATTATTTAGAGAACGAGAACTAAAACGTCTAATCCCAAGTCTATATAAATTGATATATCATATAACACTGTAAATATATATATTTTTTTTTCTTAAAGCTTTGATCCCATATCCCCACAATCGTAAAAGCAGCAGAGTATATCAGTTTAAATTTCCTGGTTGAAAAGGCTCAATATACACTGGAAATTATCAGATACCTAACACAAAGGATATATGAACACTGTTCTTATAATAGTAGTAAAGTTTTTGGAAACTTTCATTATTTATATAATTTAATAATTAACAGACAAATGCCCTACACATGCTCCCATGCCCTCCTTCCCCTCTCAATCAGATAATATTACAGAATAAATGGCTTTGCGTTCGCGTATACAGAGCAAGTCATATATTCCCAGCATCTCATTATATTATCAGCTGCCCTTAACCTGACGTCATCAGGTCACGTGACCCGCAGCTCATTAACTTTTGTGTGCAGCTGGGCTGTTGGTTTGCAGGGCACGAACCAGCTATAGGTGGTAATATAAACTGGGAAAGTTCGCACGTTGTGTATTAAGAGAGCAATCTTTTTTCCATCAGGCCTAAAACTAAGACGATGTCATGACGTTGCTATAAATCCTTTAATGGCTTTTGGTGCATCTTCACACTTATCACGACGGAGAATCAAGCGAGGTTTGGCCGATTTATATCGGATCGGGCGTTAATAACGTAATGTAAAAGTTAAAAAAATGTATATACAAATCAACAGTCCCAGATGACAGGCTTAAATTGAGAATTTATGTTCGAGTTTAACAGGCCAGATGAGCTTCAAATTTGACTGTTATAAATTTGAATGTTACATGTTACGTGTATGACCAGAAGTCTACTTGATAGACTTCCTGTATGACGTGGTCTTTGGTGTAGGCAGATTGGGTGTACCATAGGGAACTTCACCAAAATTCATCTTTATCCCGCGAATTGTCGGTGTGCCTTGACACGCCTTACACAGGATGGTCAATCATGCAAATGAGGAAATTTCGACTTAGGCCTTTATTTTTTTAAACGGTTTCAAGAATAGGCCTACATCTATTTATTGTGCTTTGAAATGATTTCCTCAGGTTACATGGAAAAAAAGGTCCACTGAAAGTTTTATTAATACCAGTAAACTTTTTTGTACCATTCTACTAAATAAACTAATTTATTTACTTGCGAGTATGAGAAATAAGCCAAAGAAAATGCACTGTATTTTCAAAAAGATTGTCAAATCCTTTCAAAAAATGCGATACATGTAGGATTTACCTTTTCATCAGCTAAAATTATTGAACACCAATACCTGTCTACATACTTCCAAAACAATAAGGGAAGTAACTCTTTTGTTATTTGTCTGTGAGTTATCCTTCGTCTTTGAGCAACAGGTATTTGTCGGGGATTTGTTTACATCGGAAGTGTAGTGAAGCGTTAATCAGTTGCTGTGACCATAACGTCTGCAATTTTCTTGGGTTTGTAAGCTGAAACTGCTTTATTTTTGTTTAATATTATATACAATTTCTTTTTTCTTTGCATAACAAACCGAATACATCACCAAAAAAGAAATGAAGCGTTAGCCAAACTATCGAAATATGGATCCTTCATGATGCCTTCTGTTCCAGTATGTGGAATTAGGATACTCTACCCTTCTACAGAGTGTTTTTACATTTCGCCGTTTTACTTCTAAACTACTCTGAATTTTGCAACACATGTATATATTATCTGAATCGTCCTTTTCTGCAGAACATTAATAAGTAAATTATTAGTAAGTAAAAACTTACAGAAAAAAAAATTTGTATAAAAAGTACATTTTTTCTACAATTGCTACTTCTTTTACACTATTTACGTCAACTGGTAAATTTTACATGAACATATAAAACATTATGTGAACCCCAAAACGGTCAATCAGTTTTTTCCTATTTGTCTTAGTTTTCTTGCAATATTGGGTTTAAGGTCAATAATCCCAGAAATGAGTCAACATAGTGAAATTTCAATTTCTTATAACTTTATCTAGAAAACGAAAAATTATATTAAAAATCAAATTTTTTAGTTTTGTATGTTAAGATGAAGTGTGCAAAAATCAGTTCTGTAGGTCTAAAAACAGCTGAGGAGTTAGCACAATGTATAGGG
>JARFOD010161626.1:0-11957 GCA_031763545.1 Mopalia muscosa | reverse complement strand
TATTAATATATTATAGAATAGGTAGTACCGTAGGGTCATTTATGTCAGAAATGTTATTTTTGAAACATTTTTTCTCAGAAAAGCAGAAAGATTCAGATTTGAAATAAACCACACGTGCATATGCAATGAATATGAAATAATTCTTATTTTTGTACATTGTATTACCCGGACGGTCATGATTAATTTACACCAAATGGCGGGAATTTTTTTTTTTTATTGGGACAGTTTTTTCCATACATTTTAGCAGGAATTGGACAAATTAAGATCATTTTTATAATGATAGTGAATCTAAATTTCCTTGCTCAAAATTGCTCAAATCAACTTTACGAGTTTCCTCACTTTCACAGCTTCCGGGCCTAGGCTGCCCCTGGATCCTCTCCTAGTTGGCTAGGATAGTCGACTCCCACTTCAGCCCCCCCTACTTCTAAACTTAGCAAAACACCCCTGTACATAAGGTGACATGTTGTTTACTCCTCGATAATAGAGATATTTTGTTGTGTTAAATTGTCAATGCAAAGTTTACTATTTGCTGAGTATGTGTAATCATGTACTACGCATTTCTTGATCATATGAAGTTAACATACCATTGATGCTTTAATATGCTGCATAGAAATACCTTCACTTTAACATGTACCTGCATTGTGTGTAATAACCTTGAGTTGATTGTGTAGATACACAAGAATATTCTGAGATAGAATACAGTAAGAAACTTTCTTTCCTTTCGTAAACAAATCCGCATATACTTACCTTCAATTGGAAATACTTATAAACGCATAATATAAGTATTATATTATTGAAGTGTGGTGTTAACAATTAATCAAGAAAATACCTTTTAATAGACAACAGTAAATACATAGATATGGATAAGTAACGTATTGTTTTTATTAATGTTACATCTGTGCATGTTTGATTTCATGTACTTACCTTTTATTTTAATTTCAGTCAATCTGTGTCAAATATAACTACTAAACAAAAAACACAGCATTTGCGTCTTTCCCTTCAACGACCCTCATACTGACTGAGATTATCATTACCTCTATAGGCATCCTCATTCTCAGAGCTTTCGGGGCCTATCCGACTCCCGGACCATCGCCTATATATTGAATTATGCTTGTCGCGCCCAATTTTCAAAATATTGTATTCACGGCTTATATGACTCTAGCAATACATTCCCTTTAATTTGTTGTGCTAACCTTGCGGTAAGAAACGTTAGTGTCAATAGGAAGTATATATATTGTAGGCCTATTCGGAAACAATGTTTTCCTGACTCCATCACAAAAAAACAAAACAATAATAACTTTTTAAGCCAAGTTTGACCTAAACAATGCACCTCTGCCGCGGCTTCTGTATCTGTCATTAACTAACACACCAAAAACGACAGGCTAAAGATACCAGAAATCCGCCGAAAAAGATAACTCTTTCTTTCAATTTAACTTTCTTTTACGTAATGGTATATCATGTGCAAGGGAGATAATTAGCATAGACGTTGTGGTAGCCGATGTACTTATTATTGCATTTGTGTGTGTGTGTAGGGGCTGGGGGGGTCAAATTCCCGCCTTCATGTTGTAAACTATTCCAAGTGTAATATTAAGTATATCCCGGTGTGTGATTTATGTTTTTGTTAGATGTTTTTCCCACTCTTTTTTAAACCAGGTGATAAACGGTCATCTACAGCTACATATAGGGCCTATGCGGTCTAGTCAGTTTTCATGAATGAGACAGAACGTCAGGTAAGTAATCATGACCATTGCAAAAAGCTATATGACCAGAAAATGTTAAGAATTTGAACGAAATAATTCATCTTTAGACAATCAAAATTAAGTACCGAAGCAAAGCGATTATATTTTCTTAGATAAGATATTTGGATGACATATTTATCCTCTGGCAGTATTCCTGAGATGACAGTGTAGACCGGGAGTCCCGGGCGTTTTGGTCATTCCATCGAGGTACCAATATCTTTAGATTACACATGTCGGGATCAATATAAAATATACAGAAACGGATTTCTGTCGAGAAGCAACTGAATGCAGTGCCCAAACGTAAAAGTAAACAATAGTTTTTTATGCAATAAACAAATCATGTTGATGTTGGGTCATTGTTTTGATGTTCTTCAATTATAATCAAATATTGTTCTGAAGAAGGGCTTTTTAATTGTTGATCTGTGATTATTTAATCGCTTTTCTTGGGGCCATTGCATTTCAACTAAGTCTATTTTTTTTTATATAAAGTCCATGCAATGACAATTTATGGCAAGACTCAAATGCATACTTGGTAAACTTTTAAATGGGTCCGTTTCGAAGTTTTCCGTGTGCTTTTTTGCATAACTGACCTCACCTGTCATAATAACGAACAAGCTTTTTAGGGTTATTGCGATTGTTATTGCAGATGTTTGATTTTTTGTGTACTTATAAGCGCCGCCATTTAGAGCTTCTGGGTGGACCAACGCAGCAGACTGATCATGCTTGCATTGGTGTGTTTTTACTCTTTGTGATGTTCCTTGTAAATCTTTCTTTGGCTGGCATCTCCCATAATTGAGCTACTCAAATTTGGGGCCCTATATATTTGGGGTTCAATGCAACAGCTAGTTGTTGCGTCTGTTTTGTATGTTATTTCGGATGGTATATCCCACGTTTGAGCTTGCTCAAATTTGGGGCCCTTTTGGCTGTATTTTGTTGGCCTCTTTGCAGAAACTGTCACATCTGCCATGCATGATTTTCATTGGTAATGCGCACTTTTTATGACTGGTACCTTCAATGTTCGATATAGTTCCATTTTTTAAGTGAGTTAATTAGGGGGCCAGCCTTAAGGGCTTCTGGTAGGGTCACCGCAGCAGACTAATTTTCTTGCTCTTTGGGCTTACTTTTTCCAAAAAACTTGGGCTGGAAAGTGTCAAGATTGAGCAGACTCTGGTCCCTTTTGGGGGCCTCTTTGCAACAACTGCCACTTCTGTCATGAATGATTTTCATTGGATAGTTGGTTTCCAGACCTGTCTAACATATTCTAATGTATACTAACGTATAACGTAAAAAAAAAGTGACAAATCCGTATTTTTTAATTTTTACATTTATCTTTTTTTTTTCTCGAATATATGCGTCACACACTTTAAAGACAAGAGACAAAAAAACAACAGTTATTCTGTCAATAACGCATATAAGGCCTATATATATATAGGCCTACTATCAAAATCTCAGCATAGAAATTTTAGCTCTCAGTTGATTTTGGTCATATGACAGTGGCGAGCTTTGCGTACTGGTACGTAAACAATGTTTTACTACAATCAGAAGTCCAGTTAATAAAGGACTCTACCGCTAGTCAGGAGTGAAAAATGCGACTCTTATCTTTTCGTGGATTTGTGGGTATATTTCCAAAGCATGATTATATTAATATCATCTATATATTCAGAAAGGGGAGGACTTCAAGATTCTAAACATAATGTCTTATTATGATTCATTTGATTTTATAATGGCATTTAGAAAGAAAAAGTCCAAAACAGTTTTTTAAAATGTACTCTTGTTTGTAAATCTTATTTTTCTCAGATGGGTTGAGATTTTTTTTCTTCCAAACTTGCATGTCTTTGAGGACAAGTATTTAAACTAAAATACCGTTAAAGGGGTTTTCTAAATTCAAGTTAGTTTTTTTTATAAAAATATATGTAAAAAATAAAAATCTGCCCTTAAAAAAATATTTGCTTAATATCTTCAAAACGTAAATCAATATAAAAAAAAATGCAAGACTGTTTTTTAGATAATGGCTTCAAGACTGTCTCTGCCAATTTTCAAAGACTTATAGTGCAAATATTTTACGAGAAATAAACGAGTTAAAAGTTAAAAATCAAGACAAATGAAAGCTAAGAAAACAGCCTAAACGTATATGTAAATGAATAAACTCCGGATTGTTTAAGGATTACTCCAATAAATTTTATAAACAACATGTTTTTTTAATTGAATGAAAAGGCAAAATAGACTTTTATCTACTGCATTAATTTTTTTAATACAAAATTATAATTTAAAAAAAATGTCTGTAAATGGCAGTTTTAACTCCGAAATATTTCAGTGACGTCGGCCACAGATTTCGTTCACAACTTTGTTAATGACTATCAGTAGGAGTCCTACTGGGGGTAAATCATTTGTTCTCCATGTCTACTGCTCAGTTCAAATGCACATCCCAAACGGTCATGCAATTAATTGGTTGGCCTTTCGTTAATTGGTTTGTGGTAATAGTCAGCAGGTAGTCAGTTAGGTGAGGTAATCTCGTTAATCCCTTCCGCCCTTCGATATATAATCTTTGAAGCACGCATTTTACAACAAAAATACTTGATTTTTTGGTCAAACTTTTGCATTATCAAGACTATGAAAAGACAATTTCAGAAAGGCAAAAAAAAAAGTTTAAATTTTACCCCTGACTATAGCGGTAGAGTCCTTAAGGTTACTCTACCCCCCCCCCTCTGAGCTCAAAATTTGCGATTTTTTTTTTATTGCATATTCCAAAAGTTGAGATAGTAATCTTTATCCCAGAGCAGACCCGATAAAAAATTGAATTTGAAGACCGTTTTATTTACAACAGGTTTTTTTTTTTTTACAATATATACCGCTGTGCATATGCGCATATCAACGGTTTCCGTGTATTGTATATTGAGCACTTATTCACTGGCGCCACATGTGGTTAATTGGTGCTAGACTGTTCCGAGACTGATCACAGCTTGAATGGAATTCAACTAACATTCGACATGATCAGCCATTGTCAATTTTATAGAAAAACTGATATATTTCACAATACCTATGCATAATTATTTGCGAAACATACATATAATGACTCAATTCGATATTATAAACAAATTGTGAAAAAACTAGATTGAATTACTTCAAAGAATTGAGCACGAAAGAGGAAAAACTGTAGTAAAATAGATCAGAAATACATTTTACTGGTTTTCTCTGCTCTCATTTTTCAGTGTACCGTACTTGGGAAAATGCCTACTCCTCAGCTGTTTTTATACAGTTAATCCTCTCCATGTAACTACCTGTATTGAATTGATTGTCAAAACACCCCTGTTGTAAATAATGTAGTCGAATTTTATCATCAAAATTAACGGTCTTCAAATTCAAATTTTTTATCGGGTCTGCTCTGGGATAAAAGATCACAATCTCAACTTTTGGAATATGCAATAATAAAAAAAAATCGCAAATTTTTAGCTGAGGAGGGGATAGAGTATTCTTAAGTGTTTGAACTAGACATGTGTATCTTGTAAATGTTCCAATATTTCATTTTATTTTCCATTCAGGCTGGTTTTGCGACAGGTCTCGTGTTGATAGTCAGTATGGCTGGTATAATGCTGTACACTAGCTACAGGGTTTTGACATCTGTACAAGGTATAGGTAAGTTACCATAAATCATTCACTGAATGAGAGAACAATATATTTGGGTTATATTTAACAATCTTCACTATTGAGGATCTGATGGATAAAACTGAGAAAACTTCATCATGGTAATAGAACTTTTGTTACAACCAGTTCATGTAGTAGGTTTACAAAATTGATATTGTTTTGTAGTACATGTATTGTAGAAACAATAAATGACCTTTAATGAAAGGAAATGGTAGAAATTGGTTTATATTATTTATATTTGTTTATTCACTATTATTATAATAACAAATAATAGAGAGCAGGGTCTTTATGGTTGTGGTACATGTTTTCTGATTGTTTGCAGAATATCTCATATAATTGTGAACTATTCAACACATTTTTCATTATTGTTCTTACCCTTTTTATAGCTGCCGAAGAAAACGTGTTGGAATTTTCAGATGTTTGTCGGTTTTACCTGGGCCGTTGGGCGGAGATCTCTAGTTTAATTTTCTCTCTTGTCACTCTTCTGGGTGGAATGATTGTTTACTGGATACTCATGTCAAACTTCCTATACAATGATGTCATGTTTATTTACAGTAAGTACAGGGGCTTAAGATCACTCTCATTTTATGATTAAGTACTACATTACACTTAACATACCTGAACCATGTTTTCCTGTAATTCACAATTGGGACAAATCGAGGAAAAAAAATATTTTTGTGCCTCAGTGTAAATGTATTACTTTGGCTCAGTGTGGTTCAGAAAGAATTCTGTAATATCTTATTGTGTCTATACTGTATTTTCATTATGGGATATATATGTATAGAAGGGGAATGCTCAAGAAAGTAGATTAGTAAAGAGTATATCCTGTCAGGAGAACTGTTTATTATAATCAGAAATAGAGGATAGATTGTGTCAGTAATATTGTAGACATCCATGCAATACTGAACATGCAGTTGTACATTTTTCAAGCTTGTGTATTCTATGAATGTAATTGAAGATTTTCAAAATCAGTAGTTTCCTGAAGAATTGCTTGAACTAAATACATGCATTGTCTGTCCATCTTTTTATCTCCCCAGATGAAGTTGTCACAACAAATACGTCAAGTGCTTTAACTCCCAAAAATTGTTCAAAATATTCAGATGGTAAGTGAAACTGACTATTTTTTATAAAAGCTCTTCCTTTCTTATGCTTGATGGTAAATAAAACTGACTTTTTTGTATAAGTTTTCCTTTCTTAATGCTTGATGATTTTTACCCAACTCTTACAAATTATTTCCTTACTGAACCCTTCTTCTTGAATTTAGATATAATATCGGTCATTTATCATTTTATATTTCTTCAGTATACTGTCCACACCCACCGTTTGATTGGCCTAAAAACAGTACCTCGGGATCTAATGGTACACAGTTTGAGACTTCTCCACAGCACAACAGTCTATTTGATGACATATGGGACACCCAGAAAACTGTGCCCTTCTTCCTCATCATTGTCTTAGCCCCATTACTTAACTTCAAATCACCTACATTCTTCACAAAGTTCAACCTATTAGGTGAGTCTTGTTTTCAAGGATGATATTTTCAAAGTCTTAATTTTCTGCCTGCAGAATAACATTTGTGATTGCTGCAACTGATTATAAAACATTATCATTCGCCCTCTGACTAAGGGCAGTATGTTTGGAGAGTACAAGTAGCAATAGCATTGGAGGAAAGTAGTTCACATTTATTGTGCTGGTGTCAGTTATTGTTGTAATACACTGCCATAATATAAGTGCAAAACCCTGAAGCATGGCGTAAAAAACACAAAATAATCAATCATCACAACAGAAACCTGTATGAGTTGTATTGCTTGATTTCTCATGCTCAAAAAAGTGACTAAATGATTAGTTTGTTCAGTTCATTGTCTAATTTTGGACTCCATGTCATAGTTTGAGATTATAATTTAGTTTTTCAATGGGCACATATGGTAGAGTTATTGGCAAGGTATTGGAGATTTATTGGATTATTATAACAGAGTAGCTATCCCATTGTGTTTTGTTTGTCATATGGACCTTTAATGGTGATGTGTAGTTCCAGTGTGTGATCACTGGTTTGTTTGTTTTTTGGGGGTTTAACGTCATACTCAAGGGTATTTGACTTATATGACAACGAATTGTACGCTTTATACTGATCTTTGCCCAAATACAGGGGAAACCTCGTAAAAAAAACACCCCCATTATTGCCAGAGCCACATTGTTCGACTCACTCGACTCACTGAATGGCACGTTAAAGTAGGTAACTGCTAAGCCACTGATGCGGGTACTGTGTGATCAAATTTGATGCATATTAAAAGTGTACTACACCTGAATACAGGTTATGTGCTCGATAGATCTTTCTTTCTAATATGCCTCAACTGACACTTTAACACATAGTACAAAATGGATTGTACAAACACTTCTGTATTAATCTCAAACTGTTCATTATGCAGAATTCTTAAGAAGCTAATGAAGGCATCAAAATAAGTAAACTTCTGAATTGGATTAATATGTTAGACAGTAAACAACTTAGCTACTTGTGTAAAGGTAAACAAACAGATGCATTTCTGATTCCAGGCAGTGTTTCGGTGTCCTATCTTATGGTCTTTATAACTGTCAAAGCAGTCAAATGGGGGTTTCATTTAAACTTCAACCCAACCAGCCAAGGGCTTTATGTTCCACGTAAGTTTCTGTTTTAAAACTGTTGTCTTATGAATTAAATAAGTGACAAAGATAAAACTAAGTCTAATAGTTTTTTGTGATTTCTGGTTTAAACTGAAATTGATTAATCAACATGGCTTTAGATTTAAAGTTACGTGTTTGTTGTTGACATAGCATGTCACTTCTAACATAGATCTGCAGCACTATGTTTTTATTTCCTTGTAGAGTTTGTGACAACCTTTCCAGCCATGACCGGTATAGCAGCCTTGGCATATTTTATACAGAATTGTGTCCTATCTGTGACTAGAAATCAAAAAAACCCAGAAAACAATGTAAGTTAAACAATATTGCTCTTCTTCAACTTTGGCCCCTTCAGGAAGCGGATGGGCCAGGGCCCTGCAGAATACTCCTCTGGCTTCCTCAAACGATCGTAAGAGACGAGAAAAGAGGTTGCTTTCTTCAACTTTGTAATATTAATATGCTCTCTGGCTAATGGCAGTATTTTTGGAGAGCAGTACTGCTGTCTTTTACCTATCATTGGAGGAAGATTATATTTTCAGCGTTATAAAAACCCGGCTCACGGCTGTGGCTCAGTGGTAGCGAGTGCACTTCCTAAACTGAACCTGCAATGGAATTCTGACAGGTCTTCTTCATGTGTTTTCAGCCCATTATATGAGTGAAATAACCTTAAATATGGCAACAACATTTAATACACTTTTTTCTCCTAGTGTGCAGTTGAGAACTTAGTAAAATGATTTTAAGTGTGCACAAAATTATGAAGGAGGTATATAAAAAAAAAATTAAGTTATGTCATATCTTTGTTCTCTATCTTGTGATTGTCTTGGTGTCAGTGATGTTGAGGGGGTTCCTTTCACTTGTTGTGCTGGCAGGTAGTCATAGGAGTGAAACATCCCTAAATACAGAGTACTTTAAAGACTTATCCAATAGAGCAGGGTTTCTATCCAGATTCCATTTGATAGTGAACTGAGCTGACTCAGACTTTGATAATGTTACTCTCAATCACTTTTATGGCCCAATTTTTTAATTGTCTTTTTCTCAAAGGTTCGGGATCTTGTCATAGCATATATACTGGTTTGCTTCACCTATTTTTATGTTGGATTTATGATGTACTCTTCATTTCCATTGGACAAAGGATGTATTGAAGATGTAAGTTACCATTTATTACACACTTAATATTTATAACAGAGTTTCATTTTTATTATATGTCCTTTATTATTCTATTGTTAAATTGGTTTGTTTGTTTGATTGGGGTTGAATGTCGTACTCAAGGGTATTTCACTTACATGATGACATGCCAGCCCAATGGGTGAAGGAAACCACCCTAGACACTACTGGTAACAAACAAAGACATGACGGGACAAATACAGGACGACAACAACAGGATGCAATACAGACACCACAAACAGATTGGCTTCCTGTTCCCCTTTAGCACCAGGGCAACATGAAGCTTCCTCCAACTTTAAATTGGTTAATCGTTTCTGAGTAATGCAGCTTTCGTTATTACCATATGTAAATAACAATTCTAATGTAACTTGATTCTCTTTACTTTCAGAACTTACTGAACAATTTCCAGAGTAGTGATATTATGGCTTTTGTAGCCCGAGTCTGTCTGTTTGTCCAGATGATGGCAGTATTTCCACTCCTTGGCTTCGTGTTTAGAGTTCAGATCATGCATGCTTTGTTTGGGAGTGTTTGGCCCAGGTAAGCAAGGCTAATCGTGTTAAATGGATCAATCTCCTTTTAAGCATTAAATTCAATTTAATTGTTTTTGACAGATAGTTAAAATGAAAACCTAGTTAAACATGGGTTCTCTCATCTGTTATTGCTTCTAAATATTAATTGAGTGGCAACAGTTGTTGATTATTAAAATAAACATACCTGGTACCTCAAAACCTACATGTGGTTGCAAAACAGAAATTTATTTTAGTTAAACTGAAAGTTAAACTTTTATTTAAAACCAATTACACCAATTTTTAAGAACTTGAATTTTTTACCAATGTACATTTATATTAACTGATACTCTTTACTGGTGAATTTTAAAAAAATTGTCCAGTGGTTTGGGGTTTAGATGATTTTTTACAGAAATGATTATTTACTTTCAGTCTGCGCCACGTGTTGGTATTGAACCTCTTATTGATTGGTGTCTGTGTCGTGTTTGCTCGTTTTCTACCTCATATTGGAACGATAATCAGGTACGGTTGTTAGGATCTGCTACTAAAATCTCTAGTACAAGATCAGATACCACTACCAATGAAATTAAACCTCTAATACAAGATCAGATACCATTACCAATGAAATTACACCTCTAGTACAAGATCAGATACCACTACCAATGAAATTAAACCTCTAGTACAAGATCAGATACCACTACCAATGAAATTAAACTTCTAGTACAAGATCAGATACCACTACCAATGAAATTAAACCTCTAGTACAAGATCAGATACCACTACCAATGATATCAAACCTCTAGTACAAGATCAGATACCACTACCAATGAAATTAAACCTTAAGTGCAAGATCAGAAACCACTACCAATAAAGTTAGTCCTACTGTGGTTAATAACCTTCTTACACTACACTGTTTGGGTTTTATTGTCATGTAACAATCTTTGCAGTTTACACTGGCTTGTACTAGTGTTCTACACCAGCACTTGCCAAAAGTGAGAAAGTCATTTTCTAGTACAGGTATGCAATGTAGCACGAGTTCCATGTGGAGTGCCTCTACAGTAAACAAAGTTAAAACACTAGATTCGTTGCCATAAGTCCAGGACCACATAAATAACAAAGAAAATGTATTAATAAAAATGTATGGATAGGTCATTTTGTTTGTGTTATATTTGCATTATCTTTTTCAGTTTTGTTGGAGCATTTTGTGGGTTTGCCTATGCGATTGCCCTGCCCTGTGTAGTGTACATGCTGTCCCTCAGAGATAAAGGTCAACTGACATGGTTAACTGTTGTCATACATTCCATTCTCATTATTTTGGGCTTGTCAAACTTTGTTGCTCAGTTTCTGATATTGGGTAAAACATGACAATTTTATGTTCATTTATGGGATAATTTGTTAATTCTGATATTAACTATTGCCAACAGACTAAAAGACTTGAGGACAAGAAAATTTGTGATAAAACTTATTTTTGAATTACACAGTTGTATGAATGTTTATATTTGTTATGAATATTTCCGGTATACCAAAACTATTCGATAAAGCTATGATATTTTCCAAAGTAAAAATTAAATACAGAATATGAATTATCAATAACATAGAAACACAGATTATAACATGTTCTAACTTTGTGTATGTTATCCATATCTTCAGGGATGATAGATAATACATATTTCTTTGGTATCCCCCTGTTTAACATCTCTCTATTAAGTCGTGATAAATCAATAGATCAAGACATTGTTACATCCTTGTTTAACATCTCTTTAGCAAGTTGTGATAAATCAATAGATCTACACATTGGTCCATCCCTGTTTAACATCTCTCTAGTAAGTTGTGATAAATCAATAGATCTACACATTGGTACATCCCTGTTTAACATCTCCCTAGTAAGTTGTGATAAATCAATAGATCTAGGGATTGGTACACCCCTGTTTAACATCTCTCTAGTAAGTTGTGATAAATCAATAGATCTAGGCATTGGTACACCCCTGTTTATCTCTCTAGTAAGTTGTGATAAATCAATAGATCAAGGCATTGTTACATCCCTGTATAACATCTCTCTAGTAAGTTGTGATAAATCAATAGATCTAGGGATTGGTACATCCTTGTTTAACATCTCTCAAGTAAGTTGTGATAAATCAATAGATCTAGGGATTGGTACATCCCTGTTCAACATCTCTCTAGTAAGTTGTGATAAATCAATAGATCTAGGGATTGGTACACCCCTGTTTAACATCTCTCTAGTAAGTTGTGATAA